>VZRX01014898.1:0-11818 GCA_013398075.1 Notiomystis cincta
AGGAAAAAAAAAAGAAGAAAGAACCAAAAGAAAGGGAACAGTTGCCCATGCTGATAATACTGAAAAAATACCATCCTAAATTGAAACCAGACTAACAATTTTTTTCATGTGTTTTGTCCCTGAACAAGACACACCAATCTCTTCCTTGGGAATATACCTATAGTACTTGCAACAAAGCACACTGTGTTTCATTTTGCAAATAAATTTAATAGCATGTTTTATACCCTTCATATAAAAGATAAGTACTACCAAGTCAGATTGACTAGAAAAGCTCATACCAACTTCATTCACTATTTTTCATTAAATTTAGTTTTAGTAAACTTCTTATTTGTGTATACAATTCTACTGATGTGAATATTTCTATCATCCTATTTCACTGACTTTAACAAAGATTCCAAGAAGTATTCTACAAAGAATTAATAGTTGGAAATGAATATTCAACATGAAATAATTTACATCTACACCAACACACCATATGTTTAATTTTATCTCTTTTTTTTTTATTTGTAAATTTTCCTTTTGCTTTGTTCATAAATGAATTTCATAATATTATGATGAATGCATTGCATGTTATCATGGATAGACAGACACATACAGACTAGAATAATCCAAACTAAAACAGCAATCTAAGCATAACCAAGAATTTTCTTAGGATATATATTATATTCAAAGATTTAAACATTTATGTGGATGTATATAAATCTGTGTATTTTTACATTTGAGAGCAGGGCCAAAGCACAGATTGCGTTACTGATTTGCCTGATTTTACCCCTGTATGGCTAAAACAGAAGTAGCTCTTGTTAGGGATCCTGACCCTTGTTAGCTAGTGGTAAATTAGTAAGTGCAATAAATTTTTTAAACAGACAGGGCTTTTATTAATCAAGAAAGTATCAATGCAGTACACTGCTTTCTTTCTCTGTGCATATGTGCACCTAAAGATTAATTTAGGAAAATAATGCATTATTATGAATAAATATATAATCAAATCTTCGGCTTCATAGTTGTATTTTTGGTAGATTTTGGTTTATATTAGTTTCCTAGCCTTGCTACAAACCTTGTTTTGGTTGGTAGTTCTGGCTACTCTTATTCTAAAAGTTACCTCATCTATAAGCAGGGGTGTGTTATCTGTAATATCACAGAAATATTTTTAATCTTAAAGAAATGTTACAGACATACATCAACATTATTCGATCATGGAAAGCTTGAGTGAGGAAAGTGAAAGTGAAAACATTTACAAAATTGTTTTGTTTCCCCCAATTAACAGCAAAATCATTTGCAGAAAAATTAAGACAGTATTAACTACTTTGTAATAACTGCAAATTCATACAATTTCCCCAGTAATTTAAAATTTATATTTTGTTTGGTCTTTAAGATATTTGCATATTCAATAGCTGAAACTGGTTAGAAGGATGGTGAAATTATATACTTGATTTTTGGGTCCAGTTCTTGCTCATGAGTCTCTGGGCTTAAAAGCTTTTTGAAATTTTCCATTGCTAGCAAGTAATGGCAGGTAAAACTTAAAAACTATGCCAATGATCACATGTAAGCCTTAAATATAACCCATTCCCCTCTCAACAGCTGTGCTATTATCTATGAAAGTTTGGCATTCTATTATAAAAAGGATGTGAAATTGCTTGTGCATTTTTATGCTTCACTCCAGAATCAAGACCAAAGCAAGTGTTAGATATGAATTATAGGATATCCTGAGTTTGAAAGGGACAATGGGGATCATTGATTCCAACTCCTGACTCTACACAAGAGCGACATGAAAGTTTCTAGGGGCGTTGTCCAAATGTTTCTTGAAGACCAACAGGCATGACATGAATGTCAAAGTGATCCCTGCTGGGGAAATAGGATGGGCTCATGTCATCTAATTCTCTTTGAGTTAAATTTTTCTACACTACTCAGGGATACCAACTTGTTTAGACAACTTTGTGGGGGATCTGAGGAATCAATCTTTAAGAGCACTTATTTTAGCTGATAGTTTAGACAGCTTTTTTCAGAGTTGACATCAAACTGTTGGTTGGTCAAAGATGAGATAAATGAATACCATTCATAGAAATATAATCAATAAATATAATACTTTGTGTGAATGAATGAATGAATGAATGAATGAATGAATGAATGAATGAATGAATGAATGAATGAATGAATGAATGAATGAATGAATGAATGAATGAATGAAAAGCAGCGTGCATTTTGAAGTGCAGTTACTACAACAACTTCCCCAAAAACTCTGAACCTTGCATTTCCTAATGGTTGCCAAGAGTAGGAGCTTTATCTTGCCACAAAAAGTCTGGATTTTTATTTCTGGAAATGTTATGATAAATGAACAGTTGTTATAGGACTTACAAGGAAGACAGGAATATACTGAGGGACAAAGTGCACAAAACTTTTAAAAAATTTATAGGACTAGAAATTATCATGACAGTTTCAGTCATTGTCTTGGTTGCTGCCATGTGGATGCTAATTTAGGGTTGTGGTGCAGGCTATTTTTACTGCTTTGAGGATCATCAAAATTCAGGACATGTAAAATACTTAATAGTCTTGGGCATGAATATTTCATTGACAAACAAAAAGAGAAGAGTATGAAAAAAATCCCAAGTCAAGCAGCTCAGGTGGTTATTTCAGTAACAATCTCTTACATGTCTCCCTGTGGAAACGTTTAAATAAAAACAACCCCTTTGAGACTGTGAATTATTTCTTCTCCAGGAAAGTTAAGACAAACATAAATCATTTCTGCATCAGTAATGAGTCTTTTAATTGTACAGAAAAGTACAATTGTTTGATTTGTTCCAATAATACTTATTACAGAGTCTTGAAATGCTGTTTAAATGAAGATACTAAATATTGCTGTAAAGCACCAGTTCACATTGAGTACTTTTTATGGAAGAACAAAGTAATGTTTTATTAGTCAAAAGAACATAATTTAAGGACTACTTAATATGATTTAGTTTACTGTAGATGGTCAAAATTATTTTTAATCACTAAAAGTGACAAGAATATAAATTTTAAAAAAAGTCTCTTTAAATAAGCCATTAAAGAGTTAATCAACTGCAATAACATCATTTAAATTCTAAATAATCTCTTAAGGAATGATATTAAGATAAAATGAATGTGCATTTGCCCAAGCATACTCTTAGGTGAGTGCTGATAGCACACAAATTTTAATTGCCCCTTTTAAGTATTCATCACTTTTGGAATTTTTTTATGTGAGTACAAAAGGTGAAATTTTCTCTAGAGAATGTGCAATGAATTAAAATATGATAAAGGGCCCTAGATTCAGTTTGTGAGAGGTGACTAGATCATGGATGGATGAGCAATGTATGAACTTCTTTAAGATCATAGGGAAAAAGCCAAAGTTCTTCAAAGAGGAAACAGAAGATTCTGCTGTGTAAAAAGCTCCTCTGTGCTGTTTATTGTTTTAACCAAAACAATAAGTTTAGTTAAAACTATAAGTCCCAACTTTAAACAGCTCTCCCTATAATCTAGCAAAATCAAATGGTCCTAGGAAGACAAATACAAAACATGATAATACAAAGTGTGTTTCTCCAGCAGAACAAAAATAGTCATGCATATTGAAGCTTTTTGCATATGACATTTTCAGAGGAAAAGGATTTTGTAAGTATAACTGTCTTAAATATTTTACTTATTACAGTCAGCAACAATATAAATATGTAAATTATGCCATTCATCACGCATATGAGGATAATTTTAAACACTTGATATTAAGCGGAGGTAATAGAAATATTTTAACGACCTATAATAATCAGAGTAAAATATATAATTTTCTTAATGACTTCTTTTGCATCCCTGTGGATATTTATTCCTCACAGAAAGCAATTTTAACTTACTGTGGATAGAAAATGACACTGAATTGCATAGCCTTCTAACTATTATTACTTTTAATACTAATGTTCCTGAAAGACCACATATTTCAAAGTGCTAGTGTGTCTGCTAATTTATATTTAATATGAGAGAGATTTTTGCTGATAACTGTTTATTTCCTAAAAAAATCCCTCATCAATTCCATTGGAGACAGGGTTCAGTCAGATTCTTGAAAGACATCAGGAGAGATTCTTCAATTGGGAAGACTAATAAATTATACTGTTGGGATGGCAGCTCAGTTCACAGACTATGAATGCCTCCCACTAGCATTTTTATCATTCTGAAATAATTTTCATGTTCTTTGAATGCTGCAAACTATTTAATACTCATACTAACAAAAAGAAGTTTTCTCCACTGAGCAAATTTTTCAAGCTATCCTACATCTCCCTTACATATAGATACATTTTTAACATTTAATTTGCATATATCTTAAAGCCTACCTATATGGCTATATTAGGAAAAAACAGAGGGAATAAAGTATCAGAAGCCTAGAGGCAGTGAGAAGAATCTCCCTTCCCTTCACTTCCCCGGCTACTCTGTAAAGATCTGGGACTGATGGAAAACTTTTTCACTAATTCCCAATGTCTTGGGATAATATCTTCAGAAATAAAAATGATAATACCAATAGGTACTGTCTGCCTTCAGGTTCATCTTCTGAACTTCCTAAGATTAACCAGTACTGCCCTGCCTAACACAAGGACGAACATGCCTCCATAAACTCTGTGTACTGAGAGCTTCAAAGACCACTGTTGCCAGTCAAAAATCACTTCTCTCACAATTAGCAGGCAAAGACCACCTGCCACCCCACCCTTTCCTGTTGAGCTTTAACATATTTTCTTAACCTCTTGTGGGAAACCCTAAACCATCCATGTCAGACAGCTGACTGCAAACATCACACACATGCCCTACACCATGATTCAGCTGTTCCCTGTGCTGCTGTGACCCAATACCTCATGCTGTTATGGTAAGACCATTGCCAAAGCAGAGTTCAAATGCTTGCATGATTAAGCAGTTTGCCAGATGTGATATTTAGTGGTTCTTAGTTTTGTGAGCTTTGTTACAACTGCTGCCACTAATAGAGTCAGCTTCACAACACGGGAGGAAATCCTTGTCCTGTTGCAGATCTATTCTGTAACCAGAATTGTTAATTGTACTGTAACCAGTATTGCTAAAATACCATTTACATTAATTTATTAAATTTGGGCACATTCTACTAACAGCAAATCAAAACCAAAAATAAATAATTTTTCAAAAGATAATTTTAGAGAATGGTTACAGGATGGAAAAACAGCAATTACATGTGACCTAGGGGTTATGATCATATAATAAGACCTCTCATTGCCATGCAGAAGCCATGTGGTGGTTCCCTAACACAATTTTTTATGCAGAAGCAAAGAAATATAAAATTGAATTAGAAGACTACTACTCCTTCTCTATAGCAACTAGTGAGACCAAACCTGGAACATTTTATTTGCATATAGTACCTTCACTTCCTGAAATGCAGTTAAAACCAGAATAATGTAGAAAAATTACTTATTTAAGAGAATATTGTAAGTTCTAACATATCTTACAGTAAAGACTGAGGAAGTTCAAACTATGTAATTACAATAATGAGTACAGCATAATATGATTAGAGTCAACAGGTGTATATATAGAGAGAGGAAAGAACTGGACAGTAGCTCTCTGGCTGCAGGTGGATCTCTTCTCCACTGTGGAGCTCCAGTGGCTGTAGGGGCACAGCTCACCATGGTTTGTCTGTTCCCAGATGGAAAGATAAATCAGAAAAAAAAACATACTTGGCTTGAAAGCCATTTAAACATCAGCTTATACAAAATGTCTTCAATCTGTGTTAGGTTCTACAGGGACAATCTTTCAGCTAATTATTTAATACATATCCATATAAATGTAAGTACCCAGAGCAAAGAGATTCAGCTCTGGATTAGGAAATGCAAATCACCTTCAGGAATACAAGCAGCAAAGCTAACAAGAGATTAGCACAGAAGCTTCAAAGCTAACAGGGGATTACCTTTCAGAAGAGTTTACTAGTTATGAACAAAAAATATAACAAAAAAGATGAGAACAAGAATAACTATGAAGAAAAACATTCACTGTTGCTGCAGTGAATACATGGCACTATATTTCTAAGATTTCTTAGCATAGACCTGAACACAGACTTCACATCAGACCTTCTACCTCCAACCAGGCGTGAGTCAAGAGTGCTTTTTAAGGCAAGGGACTTTAAATTAATTTTAAAGCCTCACCCATATTATTCAGCAGCTGAGTTTCAAGAATGCTTCTGTCCAGAGATAGCTGGACTCCCATTGTGAACAGGTAAAATGGGTTTGCCTTAAAAATACAAGGACAGTTGGGCAGAGGCCTTGGCTGCTTGGCTGATACTACTTCTGTTTCCAGCACACACATATGTACGAGTACAAACCTGAATGACACAACAGTCAAAAGAAGGGTGTGCTGTTGAGAGGCATTAATTACAAGAAGTTAGAAAGTTTGTAGAAATAACAGACCACATAAATAAAATGTTAAAGCAGTGATGTCCTAGGGAATACTGGAAATTGTATTAGTGCAACTGAGAGTTGTCCTGAAATGTGGAAAACGGCACCCAAAGTTTATTTTGTCCACAGAATAGCAGAACTGCACCAGTTATTTTACAATATTCAGTTCTATTTTAATATATTTATACTATAATTATGTCTCACTTAAAAAACCCAAGCTCACTGTGCTGAACTGTACTATCTATCTGCATGGCAAGTTTGAAAAGACTGAGAAAGATGAACTCAGTTCAGATGGGTCTCGCCTGAAATCATTATCAAGGTTTTTCTTGCAAGCTGAATGCTTCAACTCTACGTTCTGCATCAGTGGGAGCAAGCATTTCCTTTTCACTGCCTCTGTTCCATAGACTGGGCAACAGACACCTTCTGAGAAGAAGCTTGGGATTCATTGGTTTTGAGAGTATCAGACATACTCAACCTAACTGTCATATTGTTACCTGCTCTAGTTTTCTATTAAGACATTGATGTGACCTGCTTTTTCAAATTTTAACTGTCAGTGATTACATGGCTTCTGTTCTGGAATTAACAGGAAATTCATAACAAAGAGGGGATCTGAAAGATAATTGCAGGAACCTCAGGTCCTTTCCTAACGAACAACAAAACTACAGTCCCTTACTTAGAAAGTTAAAGATTGCAAGAAATATCTTCATTCACTAGCAAATGACTTAGGAAGCCTTCTCTTTGTGAAGCTGGGAGTATAGCTAAAAGGTAATAAAAAATTATGAATATCCTAATTTGTTACAGCCTGTCCTACCGTTGTGGATACATATGAAACATTGTACATATTAATTTCTGTCTAAACCAACTATTTTGTTCTTAGCTGTATGAGGAGTTAACTCACTTGATATGTGTAATGAAAGGCACATAAATTTTTAAACACTTTAAGCATTTAAATTTCAAGGTCTTGGTCCCACTCTTGTTTCTAGACTGCAGACAATGCAAGTAGAGCACCATGCTGTATCACATTCAGTAACGTTCATGTGTACATTTCTGGTGGTCTGGGCTAAATTCACACTGAAGCATTTGCTCTTCACAAATATTTCAATGAATCATACCTGTTACAGATGAGTTAGCAGCAGCATGAGAGGATATTGAAGTAAATCTTTGCACCTGGTTCTCCAAAGACCTTTAAAACAGTGCAAAAGGCAAATCGTTTACCATCCCTATTTAGTAGTCTGTTGTTACATTGAAATTGGACAGGTGTAAATTAAAATTATCCACACAAATTTACATGAGATGCTAGATTAATTAAATTTTCCAATTTAATTATGCTGATATAATATTTGTGACATGCATATTGCACATTATTTCAGTTTTGGGTTAGTCAGTCTCAAACCATTCATTCTTGAAACCCTACCATTATTATGCCTGCCTTAAACTGAAGAGTGTATTTGTGATGGTGTCACACCTGAATGGTGCAGGTTAAGGAGGAGATGGACCTGTTTGCCAGCCTATCTTCCCTCTCCTGCTATAGATAACTAACCTTCAAGACAAGTGTGACTGCATGTTTTACCCAGAATTCTGTGCTTATTATTGCTAAAACACAAAATAATACCTGCAACTTTTGAACTGCAGCACTACCTTTAACGTATGAAAATACAATTTTAAAGTAAAAAAAATTTACATTGAGTTTCCTGTGGAACATATAAACTTGCTTCAATTGTCCTTATGGCAGTTCTGAGGCATGTAATCATTTTAATATTGTAGGCTTTACTGAGAGTCTTCTAAAATGCCGGCAAAACAATTTCAGGCTGATGGTAATTAAGCCTCCAATACTAAAATCACCTGTTTCTGTTTAATTATGATGTATCTGTTACAGTTACAACCCTCCACCACAATAGTCACAGAATATGGTATCAGCAGTACCAGAAAACAGCAGTTATTTAAGAGAAAGCTGATGATTTGGCTTTTTAATTTCCTTAACATATGGTTAGTGAAGATTTCAGAGTGTATTTTCAGAGTTTGAAGTCTCCTATATACTGCTAAATAATCTTGACTTAAATAAAGCTGTGGGTACTTTGCGTGTTATGCTCTCAGTAATCAAATTCATCTTCCTCCCACCTTTTTGCCCTCCCTCCTGAAAGATAGAGTCAATAAAGCCACTGATTGTATGTTCTGGAAAATTCTTCCACCTACACAGTATTTGTAACAGACACACAATTTTTCTTCCATTATTAAAAATACAATAAGCACTTACTTGTGTGGGAAAGACTATTATTTCTGCCTAAACCTTCAGGTTCAACTAGGTAGTTTAGACTCCTTCTTGGGAAAGAACAAGGGCACCTATGGTTTTACTACTCAGTAACTTACTGCAATACATGCAGTTGGATGGCCTGATTCAGAAATTGCCTTTACAAGTGTCATTCTCATGCTTGCTGATTTGTGGAGCAAGATAAAATACTGATCCTAAAGATTTTACCAGATTTGAATGCTGTGGTTTTCTTTTTCTTTAGACAGACTAATATTCTCTTAGTCTTAAATTATTGTCAAATTAATTTGAAGTAAAAATTCTGACCTTTAACAAGTCAAAATGTATATGCAAGAAAAGAAGAACATGTATGAGTGCTTCTCTCTAGTAGCAACTTGGACAATGCTTATTAATGTCTTCAAGAAAGGCAGCACTTTTAGATATTAACAATGCTGGGTACCAATCCCCCACATACCTATGATCTCAGGAAGTATTTTTACTATGCTTATTGTTTGTTTTTTTTTTGCAGGTGATTAAAATTGAGTGATTTTTTATTTGTTTATTGTTTGTTTTGTTTGTCGGGTCTGCTTTTTCAGTTTGTTTTAACATACAGTTCAGAATCTGTTGATAAGAAGGTATAAAGAAAGAAAAATAGGCAATTTTCATCCCAAAGATGCACGTTAAAAAAACAGGGATGACAACCATAAAATATAAATGTCCTAGTGAAATCAAGACAAGTGATGATGACAGTGGTTCCAAAATTCGTTGAAATGTTTGTGGTTTTTAATTATTGGGGATATTATGTTATATTCAGCTTTTGATGAAATTGTCTTAGGTGAGTAAAGGTAATTATAAATCTAATAAATTTGGTCTTTTGACAGTTTTTTTTCCATACAACTACATGTTTAGCAATTTAAGAAGCTTTAACAAAGTAGATCTGGAACAGCTATGTGTCATGTATCAGAATGCTTCTGGTGGTGCTCTGCTGAGAGCAGCTGAATGCTACTATTGAACATTTTTGTTACTGTTCTAGCATGAAAAGCTCCTTAGACACACTGCTGACAAAACTTGGAAACTGTTTTGTTATTATCTGTTGTCATCACCAGTCTTGGTGAATCACTTAGATCACATAGCAGGCGTAAGATATTCAAGAAAATAATGTTTTATACATCTAGAAAAAAATAATTGCAGTCCTTGGTCATGGACAGGGGAATCCTGAAAAGGATTTCCAAAAACAGTTCACAGTAACCTCAGTGTAACCTGATCCTTGGCTGTAAACAAAGGAGTGGGGGGGACTTAATCTCTCACGGTGATGTGGTTGGCTGCATTGTTGGTATACTGCATATTCTACTGCTGTTCATGTTTAACAAATTGGACAAGGCAGAGAAAAGAATCAAAAATCACTGAGTGCTGAGAAAATGCCTTGAAGGAAGAGACTTAAAAACTTAATCTGTTTAGCATGTCAAAAAGAAGATTGAAGGGTGGCTTGACACAATGCATAAGTATTTCCTTGAGGAGCAGATACCTGGCATTAAAGATCTTTCTATTTTAGCTAAGAAAAGCTTTAATAAACCATAATAACTAGAATCCAGACACAGTCAAGGTAGAAAGAGGACATGAATTTTTAAAAAGAAGGATGTTTGTGCACTGACTCAAACTGATGGAAAAAGACAGAATCTAACTGTTGATTTTTGGTACAAGACCAAATGTCCTTTTAAAAAATAAACAGTTAGCATCAACTGGCTGAAATTCAGTGGCAGATATCATGCATAAGGTCACAGTGGATGACATAGTGCTCCCTTCTGGCCTTAAACACAAGTAAAAAATGCCCGTATGAATATTAAGTATCAGAACCACAAAGCAGAGCCACATTTGCATTCACTACTGTGTTTCAGGGTAGATGCTAATAATTAGTTTCATTAGTAGATGCTAATAATATGCATCTATATCTTTGAGTGTTGAACTCTACAATCAGATGTCTGAGCAGAGCATTGTGGCAAACAAAGCTACTTAATTAATATAGTATAATCAACTCAAAGAATGGTATACATACTAAATTGGAGTCCTGATGTGGTGAGGCCAAAATCTGAGCAGCAATAGCATAAGGCAGGAAAATATAGTTCTGCTTCTGTCCCAACAAAAGCAAGTCACTTGTATCCTTCATCAAGTGACCAAGCAGACAACCAGTAGACAAGGTTTTAGCAAACATATTCTGTCTAGAGATGTGTTGCTCCTACTCCTTATGCACAGCCCACCTGCTAGAGCACAAAATAATTTTTTCAGCAGAAGAATCTGGTGTATGTAAAGGGCCAAGTCCTTTGAAAAGGAACTTCATGCAGTTATTTGAGAGCCCAGAAATACTCAACAGATCATGAGTGACTGTGTGGACAGGTCTTCCACATCAGGAGGCTGGCATCAGCAATGCCTGGCTCCTAGCTAACTCACCATGTTTTATACCCTTCACCATAAGAGCATGCCAAACTAATCAATGGTAAGCAGTCAAAACTGTGCAACCCTTATTTTAAGGGCTGTATATTCATTTCAGCCCTACTTCTCTTCTTCTTCCTTAGATAAATCAGCTCTGTGCTGTTCTTTTCTCTCTAATTTTCATTTATGTAAGCATGTGAGAACTGGTCCAACTACTTGTGTGATTTAGCCATATAAACCACAAGAAAATCAAAATTAGCAAAAACTTTTTTTTTTTAAATAGAAAATAAAACCTTGACTGGGTATCTTACCTCTTCTGTCCTATAATATTAGTACATGCAGACAAGGAAAGAATATCTGGAAATATTTGCTAACTGGAAGAAAATTGAGGTGGGTTTGAGTTCAACTGTAATTAATGCAAAGCAATCTTAAGCTTATTTACCTCTTTTGTTAGAGAATAAATGTTAATTCTATGCATAGAATGCATTATAATTTGCAGAGAAAAGAATTAGTGCAACAAATTAGCAAAGTCAAAATTCATATGGTGATATTTTTCTCTATGGCCAAACCTAAAATCTCAGGTGGTCTTAAGTCCTAATACCTAAAATAGATTTTTCATCAATAGATTTGTCTAATTTAAAGTTGGAGCTTCCATGCACTTAAAAATATCTTGTTAGTGATTATAATAGATTTTAAACCTGTAAAAATAACAGGAGCATTTTTTGGCAACTATTTATTACTGCATCAC
>VZRX01014898.1:12374-105078 GCA_013398075.1 Notiomystis cincta
AAAACCTTGACTGGGTATCTTACCTCTTCTGTCCTATAATATTAGTACATGCAGACAAGGAAAGAATATCTGGAAATATTTGCTAACTGGAAGAAAATTGAGGTGGGTTTGAGTTCAACTGTAATTAATGCAAAGCAATCTTAAGCTTATTTACCTCTTTTGTTAGAGAATAAATGTTAATTCTATGCATAGAATGCATTATAATTTGCAGAGAAAAGAATTAGTGCAACAAATTAGCAAAGTCAAAATTCATATGGTGATATTTTTCTCTATGGCCAAACCTAAAATCTCAGGTGGTCTTAAGTCCTAATACCTAAAATAGATTTTTCATCAATAGATTTGTCTAATTTAAAGTTGGAGCTTCCATGCACTTAAAAATATCTTGTTAGTGATTATAATAGATTTTAAACCTGTAAAAATAACAGGAGCATTTTTTGGCAACTATTTATTACTGCATCACAGTAATCCTGAATGAAGAATAGAAGTGGTAACCATCTAGTTAAGGAGTCCTGTACAGAAAAGGAAATTTAAAAAATTTCAGTATCAGTATCTCCAAAACAAAACATGAAGGCAAGAACTTAGTATTCATTACTAGGAATGTATACTACATATTATCTTAATAGAAATTGAGTTTATTTTAATTACTTTTGAAATTTTTCATGGAAGTATTTGTTGTGTGCAAGTTTAAAACACAAGCTGACAGTTTTTAGAGGAATTATTTGGAAGTACACATAATACATGGGTATTCCTATGGCTGTGTGGTGGAGTCCAGAACATTTTGATATCAGAAGGAAGTGCAAGGTTTCAGAAGTAGATTTTGACGAGACACTTCATGACCAGAATGAAAGGGCTCATAATCAATATCTAAATTACATGTTAATGACTAAGCTTAAAGACTTCACAATTCAGAGACTGATGGAAGGAATTTGCCCTTGGAAATAAGTTGAGACATCGCTTAGTTTGTTTCTAGAGGTAATTACTATTAACTTAGGGTTTTTCTCAGCAATGCCTCAAGGGCAAATGAGTAAATCAACTCTGTTTTGATAATTTGCATACAAGGTACCTTCTTAATTGTATTTAACCATAAAGCCAAGGCTCTTGAATGCTGCTCGGGTAATTGATCTCCAAAGTGCATCACCTATATTCTCTCCTCTACATATTTCAAATTGACATAGATGGCTTACAAAAAGCATTCTTCTTCTCTCACTTCACTTTTGGGGAGGTATCACAATTCTAGAAATTAGCAAAGGAGGAATCCCTGTGGTCTACCAAGTCCAAAGGCTAGAATTAGACAATGTCCTTGTTCAAGCCTCACAGGCTCTGGTTGAAGAGAAAAAGTCAATTCCCCTTTCTCTCTGCATACATCTACATAATTTCTGGGCACAGTATGGCCCCTTGTGAGATAATATACATCTTTTTTGCAAGAAAGCTGTCCTTCCTGGCTTAGTGGCATCTGGCAAAATGAGGTGTAGCTCTTAAAGAATGATCAGGATGATCACGGTAATTACCAGTGAGCATGCTGGGGCCCTAACAAGACATTCTGGATTGTCAGGTCTTCACTGTAAAGTTGTGTAATCCCTATTTCTACATTAATAAAGATACTTCTGACTCAGGACCTTGCAATATTTCTTGTGAAAAAAGACACACATACTGTGATTGTTCAAATGGTGGCTATGACAGAATGGAAATCACTTGTTTTCTCCTCTAAAACCAATGGATTGATCTCTTTGAATGCAAAGTACAAAAGTCACATATCAAATGCAACTGAATAAGACAAAAATAATATTGAAAGACATTTAAAAGATGCAGCTTTTGCCTTAGAGCTGTTTAATGCTGTCCTCTAACTGCCCAAGCTTTAGTACAATATTGAATTTTCCCTTTATGTAGGCACAATAAAAATAAGTTATCATTTTGATGTAATTCTATCTTAATAAAAATGTCATAGTGTGTATATAATTAAATAAGACTTTGTATAGCTCCTTTCTTTTATGGTAGGAAGGTACTATAATTGGTTCATGATAAAATGAAAAGTTTTTATCTTTCTTACAAGCATTAATGATAGGGAAAGCAGTGCTTTTAATGGCTTCCTGATTATAAAAATACTTCACTGCTTTTGTAAAACAACCTGTACTAAAGAGAAAAGAAAAAGATTTGTTTAGCTTACATCTCCAAATATAACAAAGTAATCCCTTGAAGATTTATATGAAGTTAATTTCAACTAGTTAGGTTGTGAGTTTATAGTTCCTGTAGCAAAATCATTATTAGTTCCTAGCTTGCATACCCTGAATCTATACAGAAGGCAGACAAATATCATAACATGAATTAGAGAAGTGATCCAAGCAAGGGACACCCAGAGTACTAAGGCCAACAGGGTATTAGCTCATGTCTAGATGAAGTGCAGTTTACTAATCTGTTGCTTTAAGTAGAAAAACAAAACCAAAGCTGACCACTGCATCCAGAGATGAACCTTTCCACCAAAGCAGAAAGCTTTTATTATTACAAAGTTCTTCTGCTTTGGAGACAGCGTAGGCAGAGCTGTCTGCCTTCACCTGCTGGCTTATACACCCAGGGCAGGGAAACTTTAAATCTACATAAGCCTGTAAGTAACTAATGGTCATTATGAATGCCAAAGTGTGGAAGTAGTATCAAGTAGCTGGTGCTGTAAATCACAGCCCTGAATGCTGTATGCTAACACCTATGTGCAGGAAAGCTTTTCTGAGTCTTTTAATATGACTGCTGCAATGAAAATGTGTTCAACTGCCACCTTGTTTGAAATGTCTTTAGGCAGGACTTTGCACAGACTAGAGTTCTTAGTGGCAGAACACAAAACAACACAAATATCCCCATCTTAGAGGTCAGGACACAGAGGCTCATTGAGTAACATCTTTGATAACTCAAATGAAGCCAAGTGGGGAAAACTCTTTCTTTACAAGGATAGGTTTCCAGTCTGCTAAGCACCTTCTTCTGTTACATACTGTTGCCCAATAATTTATTATTTCTTGAAACAATAGCATAAGATTTATATTTTTATATAAATTTATATATATATTCTTGAAACAACATAAGAGCTTCCCTGGAGGTGGCAAAGTTTCAGTCCCAAGTAGACTTTTATGTGCTCCACCTGACTTTTATGTCAAGTTTCAAAACTTTTCCAGCAACAAGCAATTCCTCCTAGAGTTAAGCCCTATCTTTTTTTCTTTTTTTTTCCCTTTCTTCCATTTTTGTCCTTAGTTTTTGCATTTCTAGATAAGACTGATCAGAGGTTTCTCTGCACTCCAGGTTTTGATTTTCTCACTCAGCCCTGTGACAGCATGGTGCTGCCAAGGAAAAATTTCTTGCTTCAACATTTGCAGAAATACAAAGTGTGACTGTTTCATCTAAACTAATACAGGTATCTAATTATGTCAAATATATAATTTTTCTGGGTATGTAATACAACTTGTATTACCATATGTATTACCATATTCTTAAATTGTATTTTGTATTTGTATTTGTATTTGTATATTTGTATAAAATGTATTACCATATTCTTAAAAATAAAGTAATTGTTTTTTAAGCCATCCACAGTATTGTTCCTACTCAATGCTGCTGTTGTCATATTTTCTTAACTGTGGTGTTTGGGGTTAGCCCCCACAGGCAACTCAGTCCCACACAGCTGCTTGCTCAGCTTCCCCATCCCAGTGAGACAGGAGAGAATCAGAAGTGTAAAAGTGAGAAAAGCTGTAGAGTGAGATGGAAACAGTTTAATAAGTAAAGCAAAAGCTGTGTGCTGAGAAAAATAAAATAAGGAATTCATTCCCTTCAGCAGGCAGATATTTATTCATTTCAAGGAAACAGCACTTTATCACATGTAACAGTCACTTGGCAGGACAAATGCCATAACTCCAAGTTACATCTCTCCTTCCTCCATCTTCCCCCAGCTTTTTGTTACTGAACATGGTATCCTGTGGTACAGGATATCCCTTTCATCATCTGGGTTCAGCTCTTTGGGCACTCCCAGCCTGCTGCCTGGCAGAGCAACATGAGAAGCAGAAAAGGCCTTGACACCATTCATCCCCATTCAGCAATCAAAAAAACATCCTTGTGTTACCAAAACTGTTTTGATCACAAATCCAGAACACAGCACTATAGCAGAGACTATGAAGAGAATGGACTCTATCTCAGCCAAAACTAGCATAATCTGTACTCCTTATTCCATCCACACCATTTAGGTCATTCACAAGCCCCACTCTATCCCATAAGTTTTCATTAACCGTCAATCTCCTTGCCATCCTTTGATTTCTGTAGATATCAGTCACTCAGTCTATGAGCCACTCCCAAAACATGCCCACTGAGTTCTCTTAGCCTGTGACTTGGGTCTCCATCTGTTCTGGTGGTCCCTTGGGACAGGAGAGGTGACGTGCTGTGTCGTGTTCCTGGACACCAAAGCCAGCTCTGTCCAGGTCACCGCAGCACTTTGACAGCTTCCTGTAAGCCTTTTCCTCCTACTCTAGGACGTGGCATCTGTTAGCCTGCTGCAAGCTAGAGCACAGGCATACCTTGAACTGTTTACAAAACCTGTGTCAGTGATCTGGCTGACATTTCTAAGCAAGTTTTAAAGACTGTGCAAATTTCTCATGGGTAATGAGAAAATGCCAAACTTCGTTTCTTCCACTTCTACAAAACTGGAAACAGCCCTGTAGAGCATTCTAAGCAGATGATTGTTCACATGAAGAATTTTAGACTAGTCTTAAATGCTCCCAACAACCCAGGTAAAAGCATGTGCTGTGGTTGCAAGTGAAATAAGTATTATGAAAAAATATATACTTTCATTTTATGAAGAAATATGGAAAACTATAGAATGTCCTTATCACTAGTAGTGAGCATTTCTAACCAAGCTTAAGAAGTCCATGTGAATCCCCTACACCAGCCATTATAGGAATTAAGAAAGAAGAGCAGGGAAAAAAAGTTACCAAATGTTAAATTATTATGTTTCCTTGCAAACAAGAGGTTTTACTTATCTTTATTTGGTAATACTATATGAAGTGCTAGTGAGGTTGCTAAACTGTGTGCCAACTCAATGTTTGATGAAGGAGAATGGATTTAAAACTGCTAATTGTCTTTGTTAATTATTTAATTTCAGAAAATCTCTGATCAGGCATCCTTCTCCCTCTTCCCTAGTCCTTTATCTTTCTTCTAAAAAGGAAAAAATATTTTGCCTTGCAGAAAGTTGCCTTGCAGGATGTTCCTCACTGTCAACTTTGACCACATCTACATTTTTTAAGTATAGTGCTTATAAATCGTTTCCAACATCTTTTTTAAAGGGCAATGGAGCTCTATTTTTTATTATCTGCATCAATATTATTTTCAGCCCTTAAATATGCACCTTAATATAACCAGCAGGAAAATTTCTGATTCAACAATAGCCATGATATTAAACCAGAAATTTTGTTCACAGTTTAACAATTTCTTAAAAATGTATTCTACAATGGATTCATCAATCAATTGAATAATGACTGAATTCTCCCTAAAAATATCTCTGCCTTTACCAATTCTGAATGGGATGACTTATAGTGCTAAATTTTAAGCCCCAAACCATTAAAAAATGTTTTAAATAGGTTTCCTTTTGGTAAATTAATTATTTTTCCCCCCACAAAAATATTTGCCAGAATAATAGCCATTCCATGTACAGCTAACCCTGGCATAATAGTTTACAGGCGAAAATGACACTATTTACATGTTGGTTCTATAGTCCACATCAGGTTTTTTTATATACATGCCAGCTAATTGCCAAGGAAAAAATTCTGTATTTTTGGCTGGGACATTTCTGAGCAGGGGTATGTACACAGGTGCTGTTTAGCATATGTGCAGCCAGCCTCATACCTTCTGTAAGAGCCAGACCAGCTAGGCATTAACTGCAAATGTATAGAGAATTTATATCCCATGCTCCCACCCTGAGCAAGACAAATCATTTGTGCAATACCCTCGCAGCTGGTGCGACATTGGCCTTACTGTGGATGCACTGTGTGGCTAAACTGGTTATGTTCCATGGACATGGTCAGGTGTCTGCAAATCCAATGGCAGAAAAACCCATGTGTCAGTGCTTCACATGCCACCCTGTCTCATACTAAAATTGAAAGTTCAAGTGTTAAGTCTGAGCAATAAAATCGAAGAAATCCGATTTCCAGATTCCAGATCAAGTTCATTTCCCTAATGGCTGACTCTCACCTCTAGTAATACAGCTTCAGCCTAAAAAAGGTCATAAACCAAAATTAAATTGCTAGGAAAATGTAAAGTTTTCTTAGTAAAAAATAAAAAAAAGATCACCCTTAATGTCACCTGTTTTACTTGGGCAGGGCTGCTATAAACTTTAACATATTTGGAGGCACAGTTTGATAAAGGACTCTTGCTCTATGCAGTTATAAACCCAAGATGGTTTCTGAGCATGATCTACAGCTTCTGTAGTTTATATTTAAGTGCTTACGACTTTCAGGGAAAAACAGAATTCAGCAACAGATCAGGATAAGCAGCACTGGAATTGAGGCACAAATAGTATGTCCTGGATATAACAAATGGGCTGAAAACTGCCTGAGATCTCAGAGAAAAAAAAGCCAACACCTGAATAAAGAGCAGATCTAGAGGAACTAAGCTGCTGGTAGAGTTGTTTTATTTGTTCTCCTTAGAACAGAAGGCTTCAGCTGTTGTTCAACCTTTGTAAGATGGANGGAGAGAATCAGAAGTGTAAAAGTGAGAAAAGCTGTAGAGTGAGATGGAAACAGTTTAATAAGTAAAGCAAAAGCTGTGTGCTGAGAAAAATAAAATAAGGAATTCATTCCCTTCAGCAGGCAGATATTTATTCATTTCAAGGAAACAGCACTTTATCACATGTAACAGTCACTTGGCAGGACAAATGCCATAACTCCAAGTTACATCTCTCCTTCCTCCATCTTCCCCCAGCTTTTTGTTACTGAACATGGTATCCTGTGGTACAGGATATCCCTTTCATCATCTGGGTTCAGCTCTTTGGGCACTCCCAGCCTGCTGCCTGGCAGAGCAACATGAGAAGCAGAAAAGGCCTTGACACCATTCATCCCCATTCAGCAATCAAAAAAACATCCTTGTGTTACCAAAACTGTTTTGATCACAAATCCAGAACACAGCACTATAGCAGAGACTATGAAGAGAATGGACTCTATCTCAGCCAAAACTAGCATAATCTGTACTCCTTATTCCATCCACACCATTTAGGTCATTCACAAGCCCCACTCTATCCCATAAGTTTTCATTAACCGTCAATCTCCTTGCCATCCTTTGATTTCTGTAGATATCAGTCACTCAGTCTATGAGCCACTCCCAAAACATGCCCACTGAGTTCTCTTAGCCTGTGACTTGGGTCTCCATCTGTTCTGGTGGTCCCTTGGGACAGGAGAGGTGACGTGCTGTGTCGTGTTCCTGGACACCAAAGCCAGCTCTGTCCAGGTCACCGCAGCACTTTGACAGCTTCCTGTAAGCCTTTTCCTCCTACTCTAGGACGTGGCATCTGTTAGCCTGCTGCAAGCTAGAGCACAGGCATACCTTGAACTGTTTACAAAACCTGTGTCAGTGATCTGGCTGACATTTCTAAGCAAGTTTTAAAGACTGTGCAAATTTCTCATGGGTAATGAGAAAATGCCAAACTTCGTTTCTTCCACTTCTACAAAACTGGAAACAGCCCTGTAGAGCATTCTAAGCAGATGATTGTTCACATGAAGAATTTTAGACTAGTCTTAAATGCTCCCAACAACCCAGGTAAAAGCATGTGCTGTGGTTGCAAGTGAAATAAGTATTATGAAAAAATATATACTTTCATTTTATGAAGAAATATGGAAAACTATAGAATGTCCTTATCACTAGTAGTGAGCATTTCTAACCAAGCTTAAGAAGTCCATGTGAATCCCCTACACCAGCCATTATAGGAATTAAGAAAGAAGAGCAGGGAAAAAAAGTTACCAAATGTTAAATTATTATGTTTCCTTGCAAACAAGAGGTTTTACTTATCTTTATTTGGTAATACTATATGAAGTGCTAGTGAGGTTGCTAAACTGTGTGCCAACTCAATGTTTGATGAAGGAGAATGGATTTAAAACTGCTAATTGTCTTTGTTAATTATTTAATTTCAGAAAATCTCTGATCAGGCATCCTTCTCCCTCTTCCCTAGTCCTTTATCTTTCTTCTAAAAAGGAAAAAATATTTTGCCTTGCAGAAAGTTGCCTTGCAGGATGTTCCTCACTGTCAACTTTGACCACATCTACATTTTTTAAGTATAGTGCTTATAAATCGTTTCCAACATCTTTTTTAAAGGGCAATGGAGCTCTATTTTTTATTATCTGCATCAATATTATTTTCAGCCCTTAAATATGCACCTTAATATAACCAGCAGGAAAATTTCTGATTCAACAATAGCCATGATATTAAACCAGAAATTTTGTTCACAGTTTAACAATTTCTTAAAAATGTATTCTACAATGGATTCATCAATCAATTGAATAATGACTGAATTCTCCCTAAAAATATCTCTGCCTTTACCAATTCTGAATGGGATGACTTATAGTGCTAAATTTTAAGCCCCAAACCATTAAAAAATGTTTTAAATAGGTTTCCTTTTGGTAAATTAATTATTTTTCCCCCCACAAAAATATTTGCCAGAATAATAGCCATTCCATGTACAGCTAACCCTGGCATAATAGTTTACAGGCGAAAATGACACTATTTACATGTTGGTTCTATAGTCCACATCAGGTTTTTTTATATACATGCCAGCTAATTGCCAAGGAAAAAATTCTGTATTTTTGGCTGGGACATTTCTGAGCAGGGGTATGTACACAGGTGCTGTTTAGCATATGTGCAGCCAGCCTCATACCTTCTGTAAGAGCCAGACCAGCTAGGCATTAACTGCAAATGTATAGAGAATTTATATCCCATGCTCCCACCCTGAGCAAGACAAATCATTTGTGCAATACCCTCGCAGCTGGTGCGACATTGGCCTTACTGTGGATGCACTGTGTGGCTAAACTGGTTATGTTCCATGGACATGGTCAGGTGTCTGCAAATCCAATGGCAGAAAAACCCATGTGTCAGTGCTTCACATGCCACCCTGTCTCATACTAAAATTGAAAGTTCAAGTGTTAAGTCTGAGCAATAAAATCGAAGAAATCCGATTTCCAGATTCCAGATCAAGTTCATTTCCCTAATGGCTGACTCTCACCTCTAGTAATACAGCTTCAGCCTAAAAAAGGTCATAAACCAAAATTAAATTGCTAGGAAAATGTAAAGTTTTCTTAGTAAAAAATAAAAAAAAGATCACCCTTAATGTCACCTGTTTTACTTGGGCAGGGCTGCTATAAACTTTAACATATTTGGAGGCACAGTTTGATAAAGGACTCTTGCTCTATGCAGTTATAAACCCAAGATGGTTTCTGAGCATGATCTACAGCTTCTGTAGTTTATATTTAAGTGCTTACGACTTTCAGGGAAAAACAGAATTCAGCAACAGATCAGGATAAGCAGCACTGGAATTGAGGCACAAATAGTATGTCCTGGATATAACAAATGGGCTGAAAACTGCCTGAGATCTCAGAGAAAAAAAAGCCAACACCTGAATAAAGAGCAGATCTAGAGGAACTAAGCTGCTGGTAGAGTTGTTTTATTTGTTCTCCTTAGAACAGAAGGCTTCAGCTGTTGTTCAACCTTTGTAAGATGGAAGGCTTTTCTAGTAGCAGGTCTCTGCTGCCTCATGTGCAAAGCCTTAAGAGTAGCTCTAAGAATGTAGAGTAAAACACAAAGCTCATGAAGGTCTGAGCAGATAAATATATGCAAATTAGACCTTGTCAGACAAATATCTACTGCATCACTTAATACAAGCACTTTTTCACTGCTCTAAATAAAACTAGGAAATGACTACAGGCAACCAACTTCCCTGATTAATTTAAAATGAAAATTACACGCTATATTTGAAAGGCTATAATAAATAAATAAATAAATAAATAAATAAATAGATGAATTAATAAATAAATATCTGATCTGCATTTGGTGGGAACTGGGAAGCTGCTGAGTTATACAAGGCAAAGGTATCAGTTTTACACCTTCTCAGAAAAGTTAAAGCAATATTTACAGCTAACTAAAGTGCAACCTGTAAGAGCTGCACCTTTATCAGGAAAAGAGAAAGAAAGAGGAGCTGCTGAGCCTTTCCCTGAACAGGGTCATATCACAATGCCTGTCAGATCATTACATATAAGCATTGAAACTTTTTTCCTGACTCTCTGGAAAAATCCAATCTTGAAAATAGCTTCTCTAACAGACAGAAGCCTCAATTTGAAGCTGAAGGGTTTGTGGAAGCAGTATGGCTTAAGAAGTTCCTGCCATGGCAAGCTGTCACAGCTCACTGTCCTCTGTTCAGCTATTTGCTGGATTCCCCTATGGGCTCAGGGCAGCTTAAAATAAAGAATACAGAGAGGAAAAAAAAAGGAGGGAGGGAGGAAGAGGCACCAGTGTTTAAAGAGAATGTTTTGGTCCAGGTTGAACCTGGCCATGCAGTCATTTGGTTTGACACAGTTGACAACCTCCCAAGTCGCAGGAGACATAACAAGAGCAGGCACAGTGAGGGCTTGGAGGGTGACGGGAGTTTTTGAGTTTTGCCACTAGAGCCATTCATCCAAAACTAAAAGAATTATTTTCATATCACAAGATGTGAATGACAAAATGAAAATCAAGTGTTATGGCTCAAGAGAAAAACTTCCTACTACTTGGAGATACACATATAAGGAAATGAAAGAAGGATAAATAAAATTTCATTAACAACATCTGATTTTAAAATTAACTAAAATTAAAGTAGCCTCATCTTGTCATCAAAAATCAGCCACTCTCCAGTTATAAGACAGACAATTAAAAATTAATAAAGGACATGATTTGTTTACCTGAAAGTGTACTTAATCCATCATAGAATCTACTTTTTTTTTTTTTAAATAAATATAAGGATTTTACAAGCAACTTCTGAATTCACCATAAAATCTTCTACATTTACTTTAGAGAAAAATTAAAATAATCCCCTGATGTTTTCATGCTTCAGGACATGTGCAACAACTGACTGAGAGGAATTGATAAAAAAGCTTCTAAAAATAGGTTACCACATTGTTCTTGCATTTTTTTCAAATTTACACTGATTGTTGTCAGGTAGAATATACTAGATTAGAATGATCAGTGTTCTCATCTACTGTAAACTAACCCATAAATGTCATACAGTGATTTTGTATATAGCTTCTTATATGATTTATTTTGCTTATAACATATGTGTATCTTCTTACTTCTACATCCCATTTAAAGAGACAATTTAGAAAAAGCATGGAAATCTGTGCAAGTCAGACTGTTGCTCATCTAGGACCATAATTAAGTCAAGGAAAACAGGTACTGTAGTGGCTGGGGAGCAGAAGTTTGCATAATGGCAGTTTCCTGTGGGTTCACCTAAGAACACTGCTATGATTTCTACCACCAATGTTATTGGCTACTTGTCTTGAAGGAAACTTAGCAACCCTGAGTTACTTCTTTACAGAAGTGTGTTTAAAACCTGACATAATCTTAAAAAGGCCAGGTGATAAATAGCTGTCATTGGTAAGTAACAAGTTTTTTGAAAAGTGCTAAAACTAAATTAAGGACATGAAAGAAATAAGTGTGTGAACAAAAATCCAAATTTGGAGGAAAATATATTCAACAATATAGAGGACATACAAAGTAAAATATTCTAAACAATCAACAAGTAATGAAGTCTAAGTTTCAGTGCAAGATATATTGAATGTACTGCCAGGCATTATCACTTGGTTAAAGATTCAAGAAAAATATGTGCCATCTTTAATGAATTGCACTGTAGGCACTGATCTCATCTGACTGATGAAGGGTCTTATGCAAGCCAAAAGAAAACTTACTGGCTTAGAGATTGTCTAACAAATGTTTCATCTGGTAGTTTGTAGTGTAGCATAGTTACATGTCAGCATATGGATGTAAAAACCCATGTGTGTGCATAGATATTTCTCAGCAAACTAATTGCATTCTTCATCTCTGCTGCTGAAAATTCCTAACAAGTCTAACAAAGGTAGGTAAAAACAAAACCCAAACGTTTTCTATGCAGATAGCTTAGAGGCAGAAAAGCTTTACTTTTATACAGTACCTGAGATTTGAAACTTAAATAACTAAAATACATTGAGAAAGATTTTATTGGATTTCTTTAGCTCTTTTTTCTCCCCTAGGTGCACTGAACTAGAATTTCAGGACTGCTGAGTGATGTCATTTTACTTAATAAAACTAGCTGGAGGGTCTTTGAAATTTTATAGCTTCTGCAGCATAAAAAAAATCAAAACCATGCAATATTCCCAGTCCTTGGTAGGAATTCCCAGAGGAAGGAATTAGTTTTCACTTAACCACGAGAGTGCTTAGGTTGTGGGCAGAAAGACACAGGGAGCATCAGACTAAGGTTTGTTTCTGGAAATGCTGAGCCTCGTTTGATGTTTTATACTTTGAAGAGAAGCTTTGCTTTGCTGAAGACGGAAGCTGCAATGAAGGATGACAACTTGCACAGAGGTGCTTTGAACAGAACTTTAGCACTAATTACAGCAAGGGCCAGGCAGAGACCAAGGCACTAATATTTTTGCTAAAGATGCACAGCAGGAACTAAGGATCTTTTGAAACAAAACTGATTTCTAGAGCAAAAAATTTAATCTTCATGTTATGTAGTGTCTGTTCTTTTTGTTAGGATTTTTGCTTTGTATCTACTGTACTGATGGCTTGAATGGCTTTAAATGTTCCTGTCATAATTTCAAGTAATATATCCTGAAAATTTTGGGAAAAGACAAGTGAATAAAGTCTGTAACTTGGATTTTAATACATTTAAGATATACACCCAATTCAGATTAATTTTTCTGTTTCCAGTTTCTGTTGAATTTTTTTTTTAGTGTTTGAATAATCAGTGCAATTTTGCAAGAAAAATTATGTCTGAGATAAAAAACTGAAATCTGTCAAAATTAAGGGGACAAGGGAGAACTCCTTTGTATAATTCATTTTGACATTTAAAACTCTGAAATATCATGGAATAGGAAAGAATAGAAAAAATTATTGGAAAAATTAGAAGTAGTTACTGCAGTAATCAGGAATTAGAAGGGGCCTCTGCAGTTTAGTCCTGAGATACGACAGTTCAGTATAGCTCTTCTTACACTGGCTTGTACCAATTTATCATGGCTCTTTATACTCCAGGTGGTAGCCTCATTCATTCAGACCACCACTCCTGCAGTACTTAAACCTCCTAATTTCAGATGAATTTTGTTGTGATCTGTTCAAGACTGTTCTCCACTAGCATTATCATTTAGTTCAAACAGTTCTCCCTCCCAGAACATGCTGACCTACTAAAAATCCTTACTACCAAATCAGACACATTATGTGCTCATTATTGTTGTGGGGTTTTTTTCATTGAATTTCCTAGTAACAGTTAGCTGGTCCTCAAAATCTTGGAGAATTATTTTGACTTGAATTGGCAATGGAAATACCTTTATCCACATTTCTAATAGTCTGGAACTCTAGTTTATTCACCATTTTCCCCTATTAGGGTAAAATGAGATGAATGTTTCATTTTGGTTTTGGACTGAATCAGTATCATCTGAAGCGCTAATGACCACCTTTTCCTTATTCTGTTTTTATTTGTGTAGCTTATTTTTTGTATGTATAGTGTTTAATGTTTACCCTTGATTTTAATATTGTACTATCAGTCATACTTTAGGCTATATTTATTTTATCTCTGCAGTTCTTGATCTATAAAATTAAACATTTTTTACAAAATAAATCTTTTCATCCCCCTTTTTTTAAATTCATTCTTTAACCTTATCATGCCCTGAAGAAGGATCTGGAATCTGTTTAAATTTCTGATCACATTTTACCTTGCTATGAAATTTCTTTGATTTCAAGAAATTCTGAGCCCCTTCTAAATTCAAGCTCTTAAATTTTTAGTTCCTATACTTTTACTAACCAGTTCTCTTCGCTGTTCAAATGTGAGAATATGCAATTCAAAAATTTATCACAGAACTCGATCATTCTCCTATTTAACAGAAATAAAGTTATGAGGGCTGATACCACTTTTTCCCCCATCTCTATTTCACCCCCGTTTGTTCATTCTCTTTGTTGCATTTCCCTTTGTTCTCACAGGTCAAAAAAATTTCACTGAAGATAAAAAGTTTCCACTGCTTTAACTATCTTCCCTGCCTTACCCAATGGATTTTTTCCATCTGTTCAGGCAAGTCTTAATAAGCATTATTTTCTGAAATCTGCTGGATAATATCTTGCAACAAAAATTCTGGTGCTATATCCTACATCTAATCTTGGCATTCAAGCTGGTAATGAGCAGACCTGTCTTGTGGTGGGAATCTAGAAACCTCTCTCCCTTCACTGTTGTATTCAAAGAGAGGGAGTTTCTCTCCAGCTCTCAGCTGAGAGAATGCAAAGCCTTACATTGGCAGAAATACAGAAAAAATAATCCCTGGTGGAACAAGGTGTGCTCTTCTCTTACTAGGCACAAGTCTCTGTCATATTCCCACTTTCAGCTTTCAAATTCATATCACAAAAGACTAAAGCTCATTCAAGCCAATGAGAAACTTTGTCATATTTTCAGTAAGGGATCACATCCATGCCATCAGTAGTGTTTTGCCTTCTCCTGTAAATTTACTTCATTTGCAGTATATTGTCTTCTAGATTCTTATAATGTTTTCTTTATGAGAGAGGGTCTGACTATGTACTTTATATCTCCATTTTCTTTTTTATTCAACATAGTTCTTACATGCCCTTTGATTCACCTCTTGTCTAAAGTTACTCATTCTATGAAATAAATTTTAAAAGAAAATTTAAAAGATCGTTCATTTCTTTTCAGCTATCACAGAATAACAGGATGAAAGCAAAGCTGATGAAAGCATCTAACAGACATTTTTAACAGCTGTTATGACTGACAGAGACATACATATTGTTCACTACATCCTTAATCTTTCTTTTTATTCCTCCAGATTTGTCTAGCTTGATTACCAATTTGCATTAACTAATGTCATCCTAAAATAGGCAGTTCCTGAACAGACCAAATACATCATACATAGGACTGACACAGATTTCTCATCTGGTTATTATAAGTTTACTGACTGCAACTACCTAATTTTCCATTTTGGCTTGCTGCTACAAAACCAACTGCAGCAGCAAAAAACAAAACAAAACAAAACAAACAAACCAAAAAACCCAACAACAACAAAATTATTTTTAATTTCACAATCTAAGACTTGCAAGATATCAAGAAATATATATATATATATATAACCCACTAAGACCAGTGGTTAAGCAGTGATTCATCAACACACAGTATATCAAACAAAGAGCCTCAGTATTTATACTACATTAGAGGTATCAGTGAGCTCTGTAACTAAAGTCAGCAAAGGGTACAGAGCTCAGTAGCATACAAGAGACATAAATTTCTCTTCTCTCTCTTATCCAAACTGAGTTTTCTAAAAGAAACTATATTAAGGAAGATTCAAGTAAAATGTTCTTTCTATGAAGTAAAGAACTATTACTGAAGAAAATGTCAGACACATTCTAGATAGGATAAAAGCCTTACTTAGTGAAACTGGACAGATACATAGGATCTAAGAACCGTCCCCTGAGATTGCAAATTTGTCCTGCCTAGGATCCGATTCTGTCCTGATCCACCATCCTTTGTGTCATGTCTTCTGGCCAGGTATTTTTGGTCTAAAGGGACAGTTAATATATTTTTGTGCCATCCTTACTCCAAATTGGAAGGTATAGAAACTTGACATAAGTCAAAATGTTCAGCTGTTCTCATGACATGTCACCTCATGAATTAAAGCAAAGCCAAAGACAGATTAAAAAACAAAAAAACAAACAAACAAAAGAACAAACAAACAAAACAAAACAAAAAAAAACCCCACATCACTCCAAATTTACCTTAGGCAATGTCTCTAAATTTTAGCATGAGATCAAGAAAAATAAAAGATCTTTTCTCAATGAAACAGTTGCAAGTGATTCTTATTAACCCCAGCAACCATTTTAGGGAGCTTAAATTTCAACACAGGGCCTGAGGCAAGTCAGTGCCCTGGGATGGGATAGTGCTACCCAACCAGCTGAGTGGGAAGCCACTGAGTTAATAAGAAATACCAGGCACAAGAACTGTTCTTCGATTTCCCTCGGGCGACACTCTATCCATCACCTCAGTCCCCTAAAAAAGATTCCTTACCATTCCTCCTCCTGCCCTCCCCTGATTTGACCAGAGTGATGTTTTTCACCTCCATTTCCCTGATGCCTGTGTGTTGTGGTTTAACTCTGGCCCAAATGCCAGGCACTACAAGAGCCACTCACTCACCCTCCCCTGCCACAGTCACTGGAGAGGCTTCTACTCCCTCTCCTAACAGGCTCTGGAAAGAAAAAGATTAAGTCAGCTTTCATCCACTGCAGAGACCAGAGCCACTTTCCCAGGAGTGCTTTAGATGCCAGATGAAAGTCTCTTTCAGGATGCAGAAGGAAAAAAAGTGTTAGCTTATTACAAGTCCTCACCACATTTGCAGAGTTCTTTTTCAATGTGCTGGTTTTGCACCCCTTAGGAGCTGTCGGTGGCTGCGATCTTCTGTCTCCAGCCTTAAGTGAGTGAGTGAGTCCCTAGGCATTTCTGCTGGATGAGCATGATGCTTGTACTCACCTGCTTTTGTGTCTTGGTTTGGTGTCTAATGGCTCCAGCTTGTTCTTTGTTTCCTTGCCAGGATCTCTGACTGGTTTCAGGATCTCTTACTGGCTTCAATCTATTGTTTGGATCCATCTGTCCCTCACTTTCTTCTGCACACCTCCTTTGTTCTTTGTTTTGGACAGTGTTTCTTTTCTGATCTAGCTATCTTAGGAGCTGAATGTAGATGTATGGTAGTATTCATGACCTTCTCAAAAAGGTGCTATTAATCCATGCCAATTTTATTCTTCTACCCTTCCTTTACTGTCCTCACACCTAGACTTTCCCATCCAAATCTCAACCTTTTGACCTTTCTGTGTCTTCTTGTGTAGAGGGAACAGACATTTAAAATTTGTTATGTTACTTAAAATGTTGTTTAACCAAAAGAAGCACTTTTAAAAATTGTGCTGAATGAAAAATAAAAAGTTCTATCTTATTTAATAAAATTTTGGAACAAAACTATGCATCAACGGCTTATACGAAACATTTAGTTTAGAAAAACTTGATTCTCAGCATATTTCTTTGACTAGAACTCCATTTCATGCCCCAAGAGCTGAAGGATGAATCTGATAACCTTTAGATTTTTAATGAAACTCAGATATTATTTTGGAATTTTGCTAGTTTTCTTTCTGAGTATGTTGACTCAGCAGAGCCCAATTTACAATGTGGAACTTTAACAAGATCAGCTGTAAGTATAAAATAAAAACAATGTCAGATGGCTTAGGCAAACTTTGTCCTGCCTATTCTTTCTCTATGTATCATTCACCTTTTTTTTGACTCATTCTTTTGAGCTCAAAATCTATTCTAAACTGTCCCTAACTCCTAGCTTACATTATCACAATTCTTCTCATTTACAATGAGAGAAGTTCCAAGACTGCCAAATTCATTGCAGCATGAGCACTAGACAGGACACATGTTTTTTTGTGTCTCAGAACTTACCCCACATCTAATCAGTACCACCAATTACTATCAAGAAAGAGCAGCAGCAATTGCAACAAACAAATAAGGGAAAAAGACAGTGAGAGATACCTTCACAACTTTCTTCAGTTCTTCATGTTAAGAAGATTGAGCTGTTTTACCAAATTCCACTCTTTGATTAGACAGGTGGCTATGTTAACTATATATTAAAATTTTAGCAAAGAGGCTTTAAAAATTATTATTCAATCTATATAGATAAGTTTTCTTTGTGCATGCTATATGAACCCTAAAATTATTATAATATGAATGGCTGTAAGAATAGTGCAATTCTGCAGAAATAATATGAGCTGGAGGCATGATTATCACTTCAAGAAAGTTTCAAAAGTGGTCTTGATGTGATTCACTGGCTCTTAAATGTCCATAATAACATTGTATTTGCCCATATAGCCTTCAATTATAAATGGTTTATCCAGGAGCAATTTTCACTTTAAACCTCATGGTTTTGAAGATGAGAAATTTGAAAACATTTAAGAGCTTTGATTCCAAGTCCAACCATTAAATTCAGCTGTTTGCAAATGACTGCCTATCATGTTAATATTACAATTAAAGGCAGCTTGGAAATCTATTAGTATTGCAATTCAGTTTTAGATTTGTTCTTTCCTTCTATGAGGAAATATTTAAAGAAATTGGTTTGATACATTTCCTAAACAGGACCAGCTCTTTCAGTACTGTAAATACCCAATATTCTTATGGACCTGATCCTAAAAACTCATTAAAATACTACCTTACAGTAAGATATTTAATTTTTTAAGACATAGGAATGAAACTTAGTATGTCCATGTGCTTTACAGGTTTAATTAAGGTGAATCTTTTCCTTTACAAGTGCATGAGATGGGATCCTATGGTAATTTTCAAGAAAATTATTAGATCTCAACACTTGTTGACTATGTTAGGCATATTCGACATACACTGCTCTTGGGCAAATCAGGCATTATTTAAATTCAACAGGAGATGCTAAATAAATAAAGAAAACATTTTTTGATTAGTGTTTCTATCAGACATTTTGCCCATTGACTCTGGGCAGACATTTGTATAAATGGATATAACTGTTATGTTTCTGTTTCAGTAAGTAAAATGCTTCCAGGAAGCATCAGGCATATTGAGATTGTTTTGCACAGATGGTCTGTTCGTGCACTGTAATTGGAAACCTTTGGGATATGTCAGACTTATTGTGCATATAATCATAAGAAAATAAAACTAGAAGGAACCTAGGGAGATCATCTAGCCTAGTGTCCTTTGTAAAGCAGAATCTCTTTCCTGACAGGTGCCTGTTGACTTGTCATCAAGTACTGCCAGAAATGAAGATTCTAGTCTCCCTTAGACACGCTTTTCCTGCTTTGCAGAACTGATACATGAGAAAACATAACCAGTGTCTGACTGAAAACCTTCTGCTGCCACTTAAGGCCATTCATTTTCATCCTGTTTACAAGAGACATGGAGAACAGTTCATTCTCTCTCCTCTGTGGTAGCCTTTATATGCCAAAAATGGTTTAACCCCTTCTCAGTTTTGCCAGTACACATTGCCACAGTTTATCCCTAGTGCAGTCAGGTCAGCTTCAGACTGTTGTCTCACTGCAAATGTGCAGCACATCTGTGTTTCCTTCCACTCTTCTGGCCCTTGCTGTGTCTGCTTAAGCAGGTCAAGCACTCCCTCAGCGATGTCACTCAGAGGCAGCGTCAGTGTCCCCAGGAGCAGCCCTGTACGGGGTGTGTGCCCTCAGACCGAGACACACACGTGGTTAGTGTGCACAGGCTCTCATGGACTCACAGAAGCTGCCTGAGGACACGGAGATAAAGGATATCTGGAAATCCCAAACACACTCTTCAAGCTCATCCAAAGCAATCCTGCACAGGAAAAAGCCACTGGGTGGGCCCAGATGTGTGGCAGTTCTGTCAATGGGGCTAGCAGGCTCACACTGGCTTTTTTAAGTTCTAGCTGTTTAAACATGCAGATACATATCTAGAAAACACAACAATAAACTTTCTGGTGGTAATCAGCTGCCCTATTTGTGGTGCTCCACTCTCAGTACCAAGCCAAAACTAAGGGAAAGTATCTCCATGTGCATTATGCTGTAGAGAGATGACAGCTTGAAAATATAGTCTTAGAAAGTCATTTGCAGCTTAGCCAGTAACATTTAATTAATGCACTCACTAAGGACCTATATTCAGCTCCTGGAAATTCTAGGATTTTCAGCTGTATGGGGTTTATCTCTTTGATCTCAGGAGTGAAACTTCTCCTTTCCCCTGTGTTTCTTGCCCAGTAAGCTGAAATTTAAATGAAACTCTTTTGCACTTGTAAGATATAGGAATGAAACTTACTATGTCCATATGCTAACAAACACTGTGGTAGTTATCAGTAATGCAGATTCTTGCAACTCCACTGCCATTTCCCAGTATCTCAAGCTGAAGGAGAATAAGTAGGAACTTTTAGTTCAGGACAAAGGCATAGGTAATTAACTGAAATAATTTCATTTTGAAATGAACATGTTACAGAGGGCATTCACAACTACATGAAGGGCAATGGTTTAAAATGTTTTTTTTCAAAATAGGGAGGAAGTTTCTTTTCAGACTTGTCAGGATTTTTTTTCTTTAGGATAATCATGTTTATGTGTGAAACTTTTGAGATGAAATTATTTTTTATTTCAGCAGGGAAAGTATATTTGGAAGCCTAGAATCTGGAGCATATGGAAATGAAGCTTCCCAAGTAGACAGCTGAAAATGGCACATTCAGAGAGCAACAGAGATCTATAGGAGATGGTTAGCTGCCAGACTCTTGGGAGTGTTTCAAGATAATCACTGGAGACCCAAAATACCTGTCAGCATTTGCTGAAAGTATGGGATATGAAAGAAACAAAATATTATGAAATAGCATCCTAAACAACTTCTTTCATCGAAATAAAAATTTCTCCACCTAGGATTCATTGTTCTATATTAAGGATATCCTTTCTCCAAAAAAGTTACTGAAGTTCTAGTTTTATGAGAGAGAAATAAAATAGTAGAAATGTGATGTGTTCTCTGTAATCAAAAGGCTATATCACCACTAAACATGTGTCTAGCACTGAAATTGTGCAACAAGATATAAAACAGTTACTCAAGGTTCTTGGCTAAGTACCACACAAATCAGTGAAGGAAGATCTATATATAGAAATACATTTGATGTTTAGTGAAAGTATGCTGGCAGGAAAAACCACTTTGAAATGGCAAGTGAGACTTTGGAGTTTCTTGATTGAAGCTCATCCTCATCCTTTTTATCCACCCCCTTGCTGTTCTTCTCAAACATTCCCTCCTCCAGTCCTTCCCTATACCACTGTTAAAGCCTTCAGTTTCATAAGGTTGTTAATAACCATTTTATACAAATCTCCATCTTGAGACTCACTTTGGTATAACATTTAGTTTTTACTTAGTTCTTTTTCAGTCTTCTCAAATTAAAAACAATAAAACTTATCAAACTCATCTAATATTCAGTGATGTGATATGAGGTAATCTTTCTGTCTTTATTTGTATTCAGGTCATTTCAGGTCATACTTTGTTCCTCACGGAACCAATTCTTAATTTATTTCAATTTCTCCCATAGAAATAAAGATACTGAGTGCCATCTCCAGGTTTTATTTGGTTCTGAGCTAAAGCTGGGTTCACCAAGGTACTTGGTGGAGTTGGAGGGCATGGTTTGCCAACAGCTGTTTGTGTCACAGCTTGGCCAAGGTCTGTGACCAGAGGGAGTTTGAAGAGTCCTGTAGCTGTGAGTTTAGTGTCAGTAGAGTACAGGCTACCCCACCTTTTGCATGAGAGGTCACCATCATTTTGTCACACACAATGACAGCAGTATGTTCTAACTCAGCTGGAGGAGGTTCTAGCCATATAGATCCATGGGGGTGCCTATAAGTGATATCTTGGCACAGTTCTTCCTCAAAAAAAAAAAAAAGAAATACCCTGAAAATAGAAGAGCAGAAAGTCAAAGGCTGGGATACCCTGCTTCACACCACACAAACTGTGCTACTGGAGTCCTTCAGAATTGTGGTGGGTGCTAATTCCATCTTTTATCTGCCATTTTCCAAAACAGGCAGCAACAATAGCTCCTTCAGTCTATTGAGTGGCTCCAGCTGAGAGGTGGAAGTGGGGAAAGAGAGCCAGATTCTGGGAACAGCAGGGAAGTGAGCCTCTATAAAGGAGTCTGGTGAGGGAATTGCTGCTTGGCACTGCAAGACAGTCTGATCATTGTTCCTGCACAGCAAAGGGACTTTCAGGAAGTGAATTGATGTTCATGGATTTTATAGCACAATAGTCCTATATGGTTCTTCCTACAAATAGATGGAAGTCCTTGAAGGAAAGAATTGTAGAACACTTTTTCTCCCTCCTTTGCTGATTTACATTACAAGAAAGCCCTCAAAACTTTAATTCCTATTAAACACTACTACCTCTCACCCGTTTTTAGCACAGCACAATTAATGTATCTCTGTGTACCCCCATCGCTATTCACAAAGGATTGGAACACAGACTTTCCCTTCAAGGGCTGAGGTTTTTAACATCTTATTTAAATCCAAAGCTAACTATTTCTGGTGAGAACAGAATTGTGAACATGGGCTGAAGTTCTATCCCTTGTAAAGTCATTTGCCTCAGTGGGATTTGCATAAATGTATATCCACCACATCTCTGTTGTCACCCTGAGTTAGAGACTAGCAGGATAGCAAGGAGATCAAATACTAAACTTTCAGAACAACTCATGGAAATTTGGAAGTTCAAGTGGTATTATGAAGATAGAATTTCAGTACATAATTTCTCTACATCTTTGGAGTTCTTGTTCTTCATTAAAGCATGGCTGTGGACTGACTACTGCCACCAGTCCTGTTAAGAATAAATTCTGTACTACACCAAAATATCTGTTTTGTAGATGTGTATACAAATTCTTTTGGGGTCCCAGTCATTAACATTTGATCTTAATTAATTGGTGGTGGTTAAGTGTTAAAAGTCCTACATATCTATAGAAAAGAATAAGTATTTAACTGAAAAGAAAATCTTGAACTTATTTGGAGTTCATATCACTTCATATTTGGAGCTGAAAAACAAACATGAATTAAAATACACCTATAAATACAAAGAAGCAATTCAGACCAGGCTGTACTAACAGAAATATTAACAATTTTCCTTGGGGTCTCCAAAACTGAGAAATCAATCATCAGAAAGTCATTTAGTTTGTCAGATTAAAGTATAGAATAAACAATAAAAAGACTTTTTAAAATGTGTTATTTGACAGATTCAATAAGCTTGTTTCAGAACAAGATTTTTATTTTGAAATAAGTTTAATATCCATATTGATAGGAAAAAAATTCTAGTATTCTTTAATACCAAACTATTTAATTCATACTTGCACAAAATCTTAATTTCCTTCTATTAAACATACACTGCAAAGATGTCCAAGTTTTGAAATAAGTGTGTAAGATGTTTTTAAACCTTGCATCTTCCACTTTAGCAAGGATTATTAGGGGGAAAAATGTAGGAAATGGGACAGGAATTATTTAGGTAATTAACACAATAAATAGATTAATTAAGATTCAGCTCTTGTTCCTCTTCTTATTTCAAATAAGAAATTGAATGACTTTTTGCGGCAAAACAATGACAGTTGGATAAAAAAGATTGCAGTGCTTTATATATCATCCACTCTTCCTTCCCTCACATCATAACACCTGTTCTGCTAGACTATTAAAACTGTTAGAAACTTCTGTGAAATGTGCAGAACAGTCTCACCACAATATATACTCTTAAAAATAAATTTTTTTTCAAAATTTTATCCTGAAAAATATGGATAACTGTGTAAAAACACTTGAAGAATAGTTATAAATATATATAAATTTAAATGAAAATAAAAGAAAATTGATTCAATAAGCTTAAATAAGATAGAGATCTGAGTTCAAGTCTTCCTGCTGAAAGATATGCTCCTTCTAACATTTCACTGAAGACAATTGACATGGAAACATCTCTGATCCTTTAGAGACAAGGTATAAAACCTGTGTTTGCACAACCTGTCTATATTACCTTTTACTAGACAAAACACATCAAGTAAGCATATTTTCACTGATCATATTGATCAGCTCCATGACTTATTTCTTTAGAGTATCATCAAACAGCAGGATTATGCAAACCTAGGGTAGGATCATGCCTTTGTTTCAGTCTTCTCTTTGTGTCTGCTCGTCAGGTTGCAGCACTTTTAGCTACAAACATATCTCAGCAGTTCCTTAAATGAAGTCTAAAGTCTGGAAGGATTGCAGGCTCACAGAGCAGGTGTAAACAAGTCTTTCATCCTAAATTTCCTGAAAGCCTCTTGTCTTCTGAAGGCTGGGCTTCTTTCATGCTTCCTTATCTGCTCTTAGGCTCTACTCCTTGATTTTGCTCTTGATATATTAAGGAATACTCCAAACTCCTTGTTAGTTTTCACATTTTCAAAATCCCTAATCCTATAACATTTTTCCTGACCCTGAGCTCTCTTTTCCATCCACCTCCTCACAGTCCTAAAGACTGCCTTACATAACTTTAGCCTTACCAGATTATTATTTTCCTTTCCAAGCCTCTGGTCCTAACAAACCTTCACCTATTCCCCTTCCTCTTTCACGCTTCTTTGGGAATGGCTATTACTGTTCAGTTATTTCCTAGCATTATCAGTAAGTCTCTCTGTCTAGAAGAGTAAGTGAAGAATCAACAAAAGAACACTCAACTCAAGGAGCCGAGTTCTTACTTATAATAAGGACACACACACACAAAAAGAAGCCTGTATCAGATATAAGAAAGTGTCAGGAAAGGTAAGAAAAAAAGTGAAAGCTGTATAGAAAATACTAAGCTCCGAGAGTGTTAAGACATGTTTATTGGTATGATGACAAAAAAAATTTTTGAGCTTGAACTTTCAGTGACTTAGCTATTGTGTTCCTCTTAATGGACAGAAACCATTAGTCCTTCTTTCTAAATAACATTAAAATGTTAAGAGTCCTATTAATTAGGCACTTGGAATTCAAAGCATAGATAAATATTAAGTAATTTTTGAAAATGAAAGAAAGAGCATTAGTTACTACTAGCTTACCTGTTAAATCTTACCCACTTTGATATTAGGAGGAGGAAATTTTCTAGAATTATGGAAATGTCCTAAATATTTTATTAAGCATCCCACAGAAATAATTAATGAATTTCTTTCCTACTGCACACTTTTTGAGCCATATAAAATGGCTCAAACAGATTAGGGGGATGGAGGTGGGCAGAGCAGGAAATACTTCTAACCTAATTTCCAGACCATTGGCAATATGCTGTTATTCTTTATATGCTAGTCATGTTTCAATCAGGAGAAAAATCTCCAGAAGAGCTGCATCACTTTGTGGTATAACTTGTATAGAATTTTGCAATATGCCTGCAAAGTTGCTTTTATGAATTGATGTTAAGGATTAGTGTAATAATTAGTGTGAATAAAGCAATGACAAAAAGGTGTTTTACAGCAGTAATTGTTTTGTTTTTCCTTTTTGTTTAAAGCCTAATTAATACTAATAATAGCATAATACCAGTCATACTTAACTACTCATCTCCTGAAAACTCACTGATTTTGTCTGACTAATGGATGTAGTGTAGCTTATTTTGTATACTTGCTCCAGGCTAATAGTTTCTTCATGGGAAAACCAAAAAAAGTTTAAAGAATATTGCCTGATCCACTCAATATTTTTGACTTTCAACACATTCTTAATATTCTTGTGATCTAGATCTTTCTGATATGCAGACAACATCTATGGTTATACCAGTACTACCTAATAAAAGCATCAGGTGATGAACCTGCCATTTTAGCCACTATACACATGCTAAACTGAAAAACACCTATCAGGGAAGAGCTGAGTTTATAGGAACCATTAATCCAAACTTTATACTGCTTGAAAGCCATGCATCTAGAAAGCCCTAGGGATCCTTTATTTAAAGAAAAAATGTGGAGAAATAGAGCATGATGGTGCATAATCTCCAGTGTGCATATACAGCAATATGCAGGGAAACAGCGGGTGGCCTATTGAATAGTAACAGAGGCACAGATGAATGAAAAGAAATGTCAGCAACTGAGTGCTGTGGTTTCAGCTGGGTGAGTTTAGGCTAATACTGCAATGGCTTGCTCAGCTGGCTTTCTGCAGTTTTAATGATGACTGATCCCCATAGTTAGGAAGCAAAATTCAGCTGAAATATAACACAAAGCTGTGTGCAGAGCCTACACACTGCTTGTTCAGATTTCTGCTTCCCTTTGATCTTCATGACCATTTACTGGTAGTATAACCAGTTGATTATACAATCTTATTTAGACTTTAATAAACTTACTGTTAGATGACAACTCCATCAGACACAAGATGCATCTTAGATCTGAGTGTCCTTTTCACTCAGAAAAAGAGGACTTTCAGAAATATGTTGATAACTAGCTAAACAGGACCTGGCTTCCAAACTTTACTGAGTACCTATTGCTGCAGTCCTTATTATAAACCACAAATCTAATGTTACAATTAAAAGCCTATCAATAGATGATCATACTCTTTGCCTCCAATGCTTAGAGTATTTCCAGCCATTGCAGGAAAAATCTACAGGACATAATTATGTTAATCATTCAGAATATTCTAATACTGACAGAAAGTCTCTCTCCATTGAGATATATATTATAGTGCTAATATCAGTGTTTAAGAGTTCTATGTAAAAGTTTCTTTCTATCCAGATATCATCATTATATCCACAAATTTGGAAGTGCCCTTAAACATTTAGGTATCTAATGACAAACACTCAGATAAATCCTTTAGCTATTATGCCTAAGTATAGCCCTTAGAGGCCTACGTAGTTATATAGATTTATATAAATATGCCTAAAAAATAAACATGTTGTCAATTGACCTTTGTGGTATCACCTTTGACTAATTATAGTAGGAATATTTTCCCTAGCTATTGTGTTGTAAAATTATGTTGTTAAGGGAACAAAGAAATAAAGAAAGCCCACTTAGATGTTAGTGTTTCCCATTTTCCATCTTGCAGCATGTCTTATGCACACTAAAGACCTCACTTGTTGACATATTACTTACAGCTTGACACTCAGAAGAGCTTCTACTTCCACATGAACTAAACCTTTAGCACTTTCCTTGTAGTTTTGCAGTTTTTGGGTTCTCCCCAATTTAGTAGGGTCTGTAAAGACCACAGATGCACATCTGAAACACGTGTTGGGAAGGTGGGAGGTAGCATCCAGGGTTGAGCAGCTCCTGAAGAGAGGACAAGGCAGATGGCTGAGGATGACTGATGGCCAGCTAGGTTCACTAGCAAACACCACACTCTTTAGGCACTTCAGCAGAGCAAGTGCCATAGCAGTAATTGGGGCTACCCACAGTCCAGGGACTGTTGGGAAAACCTGTAGCAACAAGACAGGTCTGAGGTCAAGCCAGGCAGTCAAATCAGCCGAGGTGAGGAGGAGCAGGAATTAGCAATGTGGAAAGTCGGGCACTCACGTGTCTAGATTGCACCAAGTGAGAAAGAAAAGCCATGGCATGAGAGTCAATGCAGCTCCCAAAGCAATGAGAAGAGGGAGTGTGGGTGGAGGCTCATGCAGCTCTTTTGCACACCTTAGCTGCTGCTGCAGCTGCCTTCGGTGGGGCTGGGGTTGTGGGGCTGGAACACATCAGAGGTGACCTTCAGTACCATGTTCAGTCCCATGTGGGGGAGAGCAGAGGTGGTATTGTCTGTCCGTGGGCTCGAGTGGCTTCTCAAGGGCTTCTGAGTGCTCTGCTCTTCCCATGGGCTTTTCCTTGGCTGTGGTGTGTGATTCACTTGTGAATAGTTGTCTAAATATATTTCTCTTTAATCTACTCCTATGTAGTGTCTTTGAGCTTGCATTTCAAGTTTCAGTTCTCAATATTACAATTCTATATTTTTAAAAATTCTTTTTATGTTCCACATGTTGGTCTGTTCTTTGATACTGTTCTTGTCCATAATTGGCTGGTTCTACATGGAATTGGTATCAGTATGTACAGATGTTTCTGTAAAATAAAATTGATTTCCAGGAAATGGAAGAGCTCTGTTTACTCAACACTCCCAAATTTAAACCTTTAAAAATTATGTTCTCCTAAAAGTAATAATATATGGACATCCTTTTCTGTTATATTTGGAACACTTGGGGATTATATTTAAAAGATCTCTGCAGTGAGATCTTGTAACCATAAACAGAAGTTGATAAAATGTGTTTTCTATATTTTAAGTGAGTGCTAAAAGTATTATAAAATCACTGAAATACACTATATTTTAAGTGAGTGCTAAAAGTATTATAAAATCACTGAAATCCACAGTGTATGGAAAGATACAGCAACTGAACCAAAACTTCCCTGCAGTGCTGTCATGGGAGTTCCATAAAAATGTTAATAACTTCACGAATATTTTCTCCAGATAACTTTTTAAGTGAAATATTCCAGCAATGTGTGATAGTAAATTATTATCCATATACTGCAGGAGTAATTTTTCCTTTTTAGGCCTGATTCAGCAGGTAAGTGTCCGTTTTCAGTCTCCCAGCATCTTCAAGGAATTTCACCTTGATAATGAAAACAGTATCACAGATTTACAGTATAATTTCTTATTTAACGGCACAGCAGTCTTTTCTTTATTTTTTATGTGAGTTTCTGAAATATACTCCTCAGACATATTTCAGGGGGGGTACAAAATATATTCAGGCTGCTGCTTGCTATTTCTTAGAACCAGCAAGCTTTATTCCACTCTCACCTAACAAGCCAATTTTGAAGTGATGATGTTATAGTTCAGCAAATGTAGATTTTGAGATGTGAGCCAGGTTCATGACACATAAATTATGTAACTTAAGATGGATATAACGCCCATGTTACAATAGAGTTATGTCTATTTCCTGAGTTGTAGAACAGTCTTGTCTCCTGTCACTGCAACAGCAACATGATAGGATTTTTTTATGATTAGTGACTCTGTATCATATTTGCTCAGGTTCTAGGTAAAAAATGAAAATCTTCCCGGCTGCAGCCCTGCACCTGCATCCTCAGCCTGAGATATCAGACACCATATATCCTTTCAGGCTGTCCTATATTTACTGGCAAAAAAAGCATCTGCAAGGCTGAAGTCTCTTTGCAGTTGCCACTCTATCTATCAGGTTGCACTGGTGTAATTTGAGGTAGAATTTTACACCATTGATAGAATTTAGTTCACACTACTGCTGAAGATGTATGAGATAGAAACCCCTCCCTAGGTTATTGTTCATCTGTTTATGTCAGTCCTCTTACTGTAGTGTCTCTCTAAGGTTACCAAGTGTAGAGAGTAATAACACTTTATTTTTTCCCTTGAAAAAGTGTGATGGAAATCTGAAAACTGTTGAATAACAAGCCTTGGAAGAAGATGTCATTGTTACACAAATGGTCTACCAGTTAAAAGGGTGGAAAACCATGTAAACAAGACTGTTCAAAATGTTCAAATTCCATGAACTACAATGTCCAGCTTTACACAGCACTAGAAGAAGACAACTATACAATAATTTTGTAGTGTATAACTGTGTAGTTCATGGCAAGCAAACCACATCTTTGCAGTTTAAAGCTTGTCCCCATGGATATACATGGAATTCAAATTATGACTGATTATGAATTTATAGCTAAGCATCTATTTTCCCTCTTCACCCTGTGAAGATATTCCAGCTTTAGAAAAAGACAAACTAATTTTGAATTTGCTTAATATCTTTTCCGATATGTTGCATGCTAAGATAGCAGTAACAGAGGTAATTATTATGATATTTAATCAGACAAGAAACAGGAAGTATGCACATTAGGAGAATGAGGTGCCTACAGCCTGGATCTCAGACTTAGATTTACAAACTCAGTTCTGATACATCCTATTTTTAGTACTTCCATCTGTAAATGGCTTTAGTAGAAAGATTTAAACTCCAGGTTATTCCCACCTGGAGCCTATGGGAATTGCTACCAGCCCATCAGTGGTGCCAGAAGCTGAAGGTGCTCCCTTGGTGGGAGCAGACAGTCCCAGGGATGTGTGTACTACCTTAGCCAAGTGCCAAACCTGGGGTAATTGAGGCCCCAAGTACTTGCAACACCACTGCAAAGACTATTCTGACACCCCTTCAACTTTTACCAGCCGCTCCTACATGAGGTTCCTCTAGTCTGTGTGTGTGCTTCAGTTTTGGATATTCACCCTGTCCTTACACATACTCTCAATGATCTGCTTAGTGGTCACAATTTAAGCTATTTTTTTGTGTCCATGATACTGGGCCTGCATGGTTTAAATGGCAAAACATTTCAAAAGCAAATAATTGGTAGATGCCAGAATCAGTAAATCTTCAAAATGTGGAAGGTTTTATAGGGTTGTCACCCTTTATAGTACTCTTTGGAGAGCAACCTGCAAGGACTGCTGACGCACGTACAGGAATCCTGGAAGAAACAAGGGACTAGTACAAATCAGAATGTTGTACAACACATACTAGGATAGAAGAAAGTAAAAAACTTTTTCTATCCTTTCACTGAGAAAAAATCCACAGTCAGCAGCAGCACGCAGAACAAATTTTTAATAAGATTATCCTTATTACTGATACAGAAATGGGCCATCCGGTATTGTTGTTTTCCCTTGCAGAAGATGAATAATTGGTCCAAAGTCTTCTGATATTATGGGCTCAGATATACTCAGGAAAGGAATTTGCTAGTGAGAAAATGGTGAAGGGCTCAGATTTATCATGTTTCTATCCTGTAACAGTGGTAGACAGAGAAGATATATGGCAAATGGCCTATTTCAGAAGAGCTGGAACCTCAGAAAACTGCTGAAAGGACCAGAAATATCATTTGGAGTTACTTAGCTCTTGGGTAGCATAGAGAAGTTAGATAGATAATTAAAAGCTTTTGGAAGTGATTACTTCTATAACAGAAGCACCTGAACCTGGAAGAGTTTTACAAATGACTCAGATCTTGAACAGTTAGTCATTACAGCATTACATAGAGAAAGCTGCAGCCTAATTACATTAGTTCCGGAATCTTATCAGCATATCTGATTTCTGTATTGATTTCTGGAAGCTAAATGTAATATCTGGTTCAGATGTACATCCAATACCTCAGATTAATGGAATGTTACTGGGTTTGAGTAATGGCCAATATGTAACTGAACTTCACTTAACAAGTGATATTTGCAGATGCTTTTATCTTTCCAAATTCTAGAGGACCATGCCTTTTCTATACGCCATGAGGTGTGCTAGTTTTAAAAGTCCATTTTATTTACAGTAAGCTCCAGCAGCACTTTCAGTAGAGAAATAGAGAAAATAATTTATCTTAACCAGAGATTCACAGTTTGATGCAGTGATTTATATCGTTCACTTGTCTAGATATAGGTGGAACACCTAAGAAGGTGTAAATGGCCTTGGAACTTTCTAGGATGCTCATGTTGCCCTGCTAACATGGCTAAATGACAAAACACTGAGCTGAAATACAAGGGAAATATATTTTTTAAAGGGAAGGAGTAAGACTGGGTTTGGATGGAAATGAGTAAGTTTCACTTATATCAGCCTCTATGGCACTGTGTTTTGGATATGTGATTAAAAGTCTTAATTGTTTGGGTTTTTGCTAAACAATATTTGCATAGCCTCAGTGCTTTCTCTTTTTCCCACTCTGCCACCCACAGCAAGTAGGCTGGAGGTTGGCAAGGAGCTTGAAGGAGACACAAGCAGGACATACCTACACTGATCAAAGGAATGAATAAACGATATGTCCAACAATAAAATCTGGAGGAGAGGGTATTTTGGGAGAGGTAGCCATTGCATGGAGTCTGGCTGAACATCAGTGTCTTTGTGGAAGGCAGTGAGTGAATGCCTTTGTATCACCTTTTTTGTCTATTTTTTTCTTCCCTCTATTGCAGGAGGGATAATGACCAAGTGGCTGCGGGTGCACAGTCACTGGCCAGGGTCAACCCACCACAGACTGATGAAGAAAGGGCTTCTGCAGGTGCCCCATTCTCACCAGTAAGCAAAAGAGTTTTTGGGTTTTTCTTCCTTATCTGAATATTGACAAGTTAAAGGTGTTTTTTTCCTCAGTGTGTTTTTTGCCTCGGTATATTTGTTCTAGAGCAATGCATTCTACAAGGTATAGTCATAGCAACTTGTGTGAGTGCAGTAGGTGAGAGAACATGAATCTTTTATAATATCTTCTTTTTTGTATGTGAAGACTTTTATTGGACCCTCAGAGTTAAAGGTGTTCAGACCCATTACTTGATCTTTGTCTTCTATGGAAGAGCTTTTACATGGTGATAGGCATTGACTGTCTGCTCTCACAGAGGACAATTAAGACCTTAAATACCACCTGCTTGAAGTCTCTTAAGTGACTGAAATTCACCCATCAAGATACTAGATTATCAATAAGAAAATCCCCTTACTGACTACAGGTAAGACCCTAGCAGAGAGACATTGATTAAATGTCATCTTATCAAAACCACAAAACCAAAGCCCTCGCAACATCCTGTGGCTGCAGATAAGTTCCTGGATGTGCATATTACTTCTATACAGCAGTCATGTTAGAAAATACAAATCAGAGCCAATTACAATGTGTAGCACAGCACAACAGCATGTGGATTTCACCAGGTCAGGACGAGATGTAGTTTACATGTGTGAATACACAGAAAAATGGAAAATCGGTTCATGCATCCTGTCAAAAAAACCAACAGTTGTATAACTGCATTAGTGCAGGGCCAAGCCACAGCTAGCATTGCTTTTATAAGCCTAAAAATGAAGTTGTATTTGATTCTGGCATCTCTGAGATGACATAGATTCTTGCATGTGTCTCTGCTAGACTCTGCAATGGATGTTGAGTCTCCATCAAACCTTTGAACAGTCAGTATGTTCAAGGTTGAATTGGCTCTACACTGCACCCTCTCTTTTTCATGCTATCTGTGGTTTCATTAATAGAGACTGCTGCTCTTTGTAGATGCATGGATTTTTTTAAAAAAAGTTTTTTAGAACAACTCAGAACTAAACAGATGGCAAAATATGCATATTGAGTTCTGTTATGGGCAATCTCTTGGGACCACACATAAATTACAGTAAGCTGGAGTATATGATGGAAAGAATCTGTACACAGCAGAACAGAAAATGGGATAGAGAGAATCAGCTTTGAAAGTGGACCTGTTACATTTCCTACTCTGTTACATTTCTTGCTTTAACTGAAAGCAGTTATATTTAATAGAGATTAGCAACACACACTAATGGTTACCACAGTTTCTGTGCTGGGACCAATGTTTAGACATTAAAGAAGGTAGGTTTGGCTGGTTTACATGAGGCCATGAGAGGTTAAATGAGCCCCAAGACACCATACAGCTCCTGAATGATGAAAAGGCAGAGCACAGGAGTGGAGCTCTCCCTACTGGAGAGACAATAGAGAGACAATGAATGACCCAGCTAGAGGTCTGTCTCAAACTTGTAGAAAGAAAACAGTTAATGGCTGCTGTTACTCTGTCCACAAGCTACTTAGAGAAATAATCTATGTATTTTTTCCTATCCTTGAAAACTAACTGCAGCTTTTGCATTAACTCTCATATGAACGAGACCAAGTCATTATTGCAACACTACCATTAAGGTTTCATAAGGATAAAAAAACCTTTTCAGTTGGGAGTTCCGGTGAGATGCCCCTGTTTTTTCCCTGTCCAAACTTTTCCCACTCCTTTTTTTTTTGTGAATTCTATTCACTCCATCATGCTTATGAAATACACCCATTTGCTCATTATCTATGTGTCCTTGAGCACTCTTAGTGCTTTTTCTGGTAAAAAATACACATCTGTTTTAAGTCCAAAGTTAATAGAAATGGAGACATTCTGAAAAGTCTTTGGTCAGATGCTTAATGGTTGCACATATGGTAGGCTTAATAGCTTATGTTCAACGTGACTGTGAGAAGTAAATAAACTCCCAGCAATTTCGCATAATTTAATTCCTGAAAGAAACTTTGACCTTGATATTCCTTGTTATGTATATAAATAAAAATAAATTAAGGTGTTTTGTGCTGAGCCGACTAGGGGTTTTAGAATAGCAATGAAGCTCTACGTTGAATCAAGGTGTTCCATAAACCTTTAATTTCCTTGAAAAAACAGTAATTTATTTCATGGTAATCTCCTTTTTGCTGAACAAGTGGTTGCATTTTCTCAGTGGGAAAGTAAACCAGCTGGAGATTTAATGTAAGGAGTAACTCTGTGCTGCAAAATACTGTGTATGTAAAAAGATTTGCAGTTTAATTCAGAGGTCAAAAGACATGTTGCTTCCTAATGATATTGGAGAAATAGCTTGGAATGATGCCCCTTCCTTAATTCTGAGCAGTAAAGAACAGACAAATTAAAATGTCAGTATACTGAATTGAAAACTGTTTTATGATAAGACACTTGAGCCAGCAATCAACTTTCCAAATGCCATACGTGATAGTAGATTTACAGTTCTTGATGGGAAGACCAGTACTAATTTCAGCATTCATCATATCATACCAGTGAGGCAGTACTGGCTTTTATATCAGACTGGTATTTAAAAACTAAAAAAATCCTAGACTGCGGTAGATATGGCACCCCAATTCAGACAGCAAAAGCTATTTCAGTTGGAAAGAATTTGGTTTACTTGTTACAGGCACTGATATTTATAGTGTTACTTAGTAAAATGCTGTAAATAACTTCATAACAGCTTAAACAACTGACAGAAAAATATTCTGTTTGAGACTGAAGGAAATAGATAACTATGAATTAAAAAAGAATAACTTTTTCCATGGCATAAGATGATGACAAAAGAAATAATGGTATTTTACTAATCCTGCTGTGAGCCCATAAATTCTGAAGATATGTATGCTGAGCAGATTCCTTTGTTTAGCTCTGAGTTCAATAAGCTTTTTACTTAATAGGAGTTGATTTGGAATGCAAGTATATTTGGAGTATAAAATCCAAGAGTGATGGCTCAGTCAATATTTTTATTGGCTAAAAAAATTACCAGCTGATTCATAGCTTTATCTTCTACTTCTCAGGATAAACTTGTTCTCTGAGGATGCCTAAATATGCAGATAGTGGGATAAAAATACTGTTGTTAGGTGACGAATTTTTGTATTTCCATGCTTTCTTAAGTCCTATTTTGTACTAAACTCAAGCAGTTGAATCCCCCATACTCTTTAACCACTACAACCACTCATCTTGAAAATGGTTTTATCAATTCAAATGCAAATAGTGAAAGAAAACAGTGCCTTTTTCCTCTGCAAATATGGTTATTCCTTTACAGCTTCTTTGTCTCAGTTCTCTCAGCAGATTATAAGGATCTAAGTGCCCATAATTTTGTTTCAAAAGTTTCTAGTTTTACTGGTATCTATCTTCAAACTCTATTTACTTTAAAGAGCTAAAATCTTCCTGTCACACTGGATTATTTTGGGCTCATAGACTTCAGCATTAATATTTCCACAGTTCTGCACAAAACCAGCTACCCTACAAAAGCCAGCTTTTAGGAACTCCCACTTCATCACATTTCATTCAATATACTTTCAAGTGTTTTCCCTGGACAGCCTAATGTTTTACAGGGAAAAGTCTCCACTTTTGTCTCACATCTTGCAGTACTAATGAGTGTTCGTGCAACCACAACCACACACGGAGGTAACCTGATGTACTCCTCTGGACCTGGATTCAGAGGAAAAATGTGTGGATAGCAAGAGGAGCAGCTACAGAAACAGCTACAACACAAGGTGGAAACATGAAAGTAGGAAATGGAAAAATATTTAACCTCTGATACTCCAACCATAGCCTGCCAGTTCTTCTTTCCTTAGGATAAGAGGCAGCTTCCTAGTAGATTCTCCATCCTACTATCAAAACACCATTCATTCCATCTCAGTCCCACAATTGCCTTGAACTATCTGGGATAAAAATGTGTCCATCACAAGCACCATGTGCTATTTAGGATTAACTAATATCAGGAGGAATGTTTGGCATGCATTTAAAAACCTCTTCCACAACCTGGTGTTCTTGTAGGAATATTCTAATCTCTGAACCTCCATGTACAATTTCTATTATTTTTCTCTTATTTTTGCAGATCTTATTGACATGTTTTTCCAAGGGATAGAATTTCCAGAGGATAGAATCACAAATCAGTTAATTATTAGCAAATGTATTTAACAGAAATGTTCCTTTCCAAGATAGAGAGATATTTGGGTATGAAGAGCTTGGAAGAGGGTCAGGCTGTTTTCTGTCTGTTTATATTACAGGTAAGAGTAAGAAGAATTAATTTAAGAGTAAGAATAATTGATCTCTGAAAAATTTTACCTATAGAGAATGTGTGCCCTCAGGTCCATGCAGAATTTAAATCAAGATAATTTGTTATTTTTCTAACCTGTGATAACTGATCTAGACAATGGGTTTGAGATAACAAATAACTCCCCAATATTCTCTGGTATTCACTAACACAGAATGATTGTTCTTAGTGACCTCCTCTAGCTATAAAATCTATGGGTTAATGTAGAAAATTCATTTCTTGAGAAAGTACATTCATTTCTCCTATTTGATATGGAACTGATTTTGGTAGAAGCATGATGCTCCTCACCTGAGACTTTCATTCAGTAGTTTTTATTTGCTTTGGAAGACCCTGACCAGGACAGAAATAGTTGGAGGGTCACCTGTCTTCAGTTGTGACTGTATATTTGCAAGCTTTTTGCTATCACATGACACCAGCTGACAGGCAGCTCCAATTTTTCTTTCCTACCATATGTGAATATTTCTGTTGGGAAATGAGTCAATTTGCTGGCAGAGTAAAAGAGAATAGCATGCTCCTAGCATTAGTAAAGAGAACATAAATAATTTCTGCTGATGACAATGTTTGAATTCACTCTACCACAATTAGGAATTAACAAAATTCCTTAGGTACTACTCTCAGGAAACTCCTGGCAATTGCTGACTTTAACAGCAATCCCACACCTGCAATTAGGTCAGCTATTTGCAGTGTGCCCCCAGGGAACTTGGCCAGTTAGGTGTTCCAGTGCCTATCTATCACTGCTACCTACTCCCAAAAAACCCACGAGTGTATCTGTGCTACATGCTGCTGTATCATTTTTTCTCCACTTCTGTCATCTATTTTGCTTTTTATCAGGGTGCTTTTCTGCCTAGCTAGATGCTAATGGAGCCTTTGGCCTCAGCTGATCACTATTTGTGTGGAGAAACCATGATGTCAAAGAAAGAAAGCTTCTTAGTCATATTCACGTATGGTAAACTGCAGACATGTTCCAGTGTTAGAGGTGTGAATGTCACCCCAAATCTGAAGGGTACCCACTAGATTTCTTCAATAAATATGTTCATATAGAATACATTTGTGAAAATATGGTGTTCCTGTGAGGAAGTATTCATCTGTGGTAAACACATTTGCTAAAGTGTGTTTTCTATTAATTAGTATTCTTTTTTGTTGGATGTCTCCTTCCCATGGAAATACAATGTAGGGTTTTTTCCTAGGGAAAGTGTTGCCTCAGCTTAACAGGTGACTACCACTCTCTGACATTTAAACGAAGTGACACAGTCTTCTAGGGTTGTGTTTCAAATCTGTGCTTAGCAAGACAGACATCATTTTAGGACCTTCTTATTCTCTATTTTCAAAGGTTTGGGTTTTGGTCTTTATCAAACTCCTAATCTCTTATTATGAACCCATTAGATGCACACCTTGGTTTTTAAATGTTTGTAGCAGGATTATTTTCTGCTTAAGAAATACAAAACTTTTAAAGGACAAAATGAAGCATTTCTTCATTACTAATCACTTTATGCCTTACTTCATAATATTTTATCTGCATTTTTGTTACTTATTTTTTTACATGTTCTCCTCCTTTTTTCTGTCTTTAATGTAAAATAATCTCATCAGTTTAACTTCTCCAGATTTTTGTTTTGTGTGATGAGTTATACACTTTTCAGCAGAGTAATGATGGAATTGAGATGTAAATTTAGGAGCCAGAGATTAATTTTATTAAAATTCAGGAATCTTAAAATCTGATATTTTATTTCAGAGTCTTCAGTACTTTGAGCTGAATAAATTTTTTGTTGTTGTTGTTTTCAAAGATGGCTTTATTGAGGCATTCCTGAAAAGCAAGAAGAATAGTGATTGGCCTCTCATTAGGCCTCTCATTTGACAGAACACTGAAAGCAACAAATAGAAGTAATCAAACAATAAGTGTAAAATGGTCTTTTGGGACTCCAAGAAATACATTCACATTCTATTTAATTTTCTCAAGTTGTGTCTTATTTGGGGAAAGCATCTCAGAAAGATTCAGCTGGAAGTAGTAATAAGCATTACAGTTGTGGATGGACAATGATTAAACTAGTTCCTCCTCTACTTATCACCACCTAACTACAGTAAGGAGTGCTTTGAGCAAGAGAGATGCACCATTAAGTGAGCTGAAAGATGTGAAAAGAAATATCTATTAAATTTCTGAGTAGGTTTTCTACAGACTGGAACTGAAGGCCATTTTACTTGCTCACAGACTAACATGCAATCAATATTAATTATAAAAAAAAAGAGTTAATAACATTCTTGTGATAAGATCAGTACCGAGTAATGAACTGAAGCAACATAAAAGCATTTTTCAGCATAGTGAACTCATAAATGACATCAGAAGTTTAAAAAATAGATGAAAAAATCTCTATTATCAGAAAGCTAAACGCTAGGCCTCACTTTGTTTTGTCTCTCTGCAAAGTTAGGTACAGCATACTGTGTAGTTATCTCAAAGAATAAATAATAATGGCACTCTGACTGAAGTTTTTTCAATTTGAACATGTTTTTATTGAAAGGAGAAGTCCAGTTCAGTTTTTAGTGCTAATTCTACATAAAATACCAGGAATCTCAGTGTTTTAAAACATGGCATTATCAGTTGTTTAATCAACATGATCTGCCAGAACATGCTGTCATAAAAAGCATTCTAAAATAAAATAAAATGAAAACATCCTTCACTATGCATTCTTAAGTTCTACAATCTGATCATTTTCATCAGTTGTTAAGCACTGCATAGCAATGATAATCCACTTTGTTAGGTAACAGCCTGGATTTGGTGGGAGGTGGAAAAAAGGAAAAGACTTTCATTTCTCAAATTATTTTACTTCGTTTAATATTAAACAAGTGCTGATTAAAGAGTTAATAAATGTAAGACAATTGAAAATTTATCACATTTGAGCTTGATTTATCCCATTGAGAGGAGTTTCCTTCTTATAGGATTTTAAGAGACTGTGTTTGTCATACACAAGTGTTGAGAATGTGGTGGAGATATATCAGTGTTTATATTGATCTGGACCACAGAGTTGTGGAATGAATTGAGTTGCCTTTGTGTACAGACCATGCTCACTCAGCACAACTGTGATCTGTCTGGGTAGCAGGCAATAGTGATTCAAGAGGTCTGGGCTCTTCACACACCCTGCAAAAAGTACTCAGTGCAGCTGCCAGAAATACCATCTCAGACTTGGAGTGCTTTATCTCAGACTCTAAATTGTTCAGAACATTCAGCCACACCATTCTAAATCAGATTTTTATGTCAGTACTTTTATAGATTACTTCCATATTGCACTTGCAGCAAAACTGACACAGTGCTGCAGATCTGAAATCCTGAGGGGGGGTGAAACATGTGGATTACTGAATACAAATGTTAATAAATTACTTATAATCTGACCAAACCAGAACACTCATGAAATAAGATTCTACTAAACCACAGCTTAATGATACAAATTTTGCTTTTACAGAAGGTATTATTTAAAAGCCAGCACATGTCACACAATGTTAGAGATGATATTGTGTTTATCTACTACTCCAGAATACAACTACTTGCTTGGTTTATAGAATGTCTTGAAAGCATTTGAACAATCAAAGGGAAGAATTATATTGAAATATTTTCAAAGATGGCACCAGCTCCTCACCATTAGTGACAAGTATTCATTGGCTTTCTTAACGTGTTAATTCCAGTTTCATTTTTCAGATGCATATAACTGGATCTTACTTTTCTTTTTTTTTTAATTTAATGAAAACAACAAAAAATTATGACTAGTAATACTTAGTATAAAATGTTTTGTAAATAGTTTCACTTTTCTTTCAGGGTAGTTATTTTATTCTTCCATAGTGTTTAAGAGAAGCTTCCAAGAAGACTGTAGTTTTATTTCTTGCACAAGCTGTCTTGACTGTTGAAATTGTGGATCCCTGGACCTATCAATTTTGTCAGACTAAGGGATATTGACCCCTCAAGCCCTAAATGTAATAGTGCAGGACTGACTGTTCTTCTGGATCGTGGATTCATAAGCCAGTGTCCAGCTTGTATCCTTACCTTGACAGAGCCTCTTCGCTCATTTCTCTCAGTCTTCAGAGACTAATTCAGCACTGGAATTTTATTCTGTACATATTACACAGGGATATAAAGCTCCTTTAGGATCTAACCCCACAAGATATTCCACTTGTATTAAAATCTTTGGAGAACATTGCTGCTTAGCATGTGGAAAGATCAGACTCCTGAGCTGCCCAAGTCTGTATTTATGATAGAGTTGGTCAGAAACTGGAATACTTCCATAGAAGCATTGTGGTCTTGGAAAACTACAACTTCTGACAGCAAAATGGGCAATAGTTTCCTCTGGTTCTAATGTGTATCTTCCATCAAAAACAGTATTATTATTCTTTTCAGAAAGAATGTACTTTTAGCAGGGACATCAGTTAAAGGTTTATTTTTACTTTTTGCACAAAAATTGTTCACTTTGTTATGCCTGCAATTACTCTTACCTATTTATTGTTGTGATGTTGATAACATTGATTAAAACAATGTTCTTTTACTAGAAGTCTAATAGCTGCCATCCAGGTGTGCTGGCTAGACTATTACACAGTTTCCAATTTTACTTCACAAACAGAACATCTCTCAGTTTTGGGTACTGTAAAATCAAAATCCTGTACTTCAGATGTGACATCTTTTGCTTCTTCATGCGTGTCAGAAAAGGAAGCATTAAACAGAACCAGAACACTGTTTGTTTCTTGATGTGGACTTGATCAACTGATTTTAGTTTAGGGATTTAGGAACACTTTCCTTATAATATTTTGGGACTTCATCCCCAACATAATCCTCTTACAGGATCTTCTATGACAGGTACAACAAAAACAAAGGCAGATTACTGGTTCTCTCTCCCAGGGACTCATGGAAGGGGGGATGTGGAAGGGATTGGAACTAGAACTGGCAACCCAATCCCTTGTGCAACACAGGCCACTTGGTAAAAGTTGCTTCTGTCCCTGGGCTGCTGCAGTTTGGACCATGGCAGGGGTTCTGACAACTCCACTTTCTGGCTATGCCCAGTGTATCCAGCTGAGGAGAAATAACTCACGCTCCTACTTATCCCAGTCAATATCTTTGACTAAGTGCTGAGTCAAAGCTGAAAGATACTTCAGTAGTTCACTCTTTCCTAAAGTAGCAAAGCTGTAATAATTATGGATGCCATTGATGGAAAATTTTATTCACTCACCCTTGAGCTGTAGAGTTCATACAGCATTCATTCCAATAATCTTGTCATTCTGCCCTTATAAATAGTATTCATTATACCTCCCTGGGTTTCATAACAAGGACCATCTGAAAAACACATGAACAATATAATTTAATTACAGAAACATAAAAGATATTAGGGATGATAAATGTATTTTATGACCTTTAAAGTGAAACCAGACAACATTCATATAATTTCTGCTTTTTTATGCCTTGGTGAAGGTCTTGAATTTTAGAAAAAAACCTAAACTATTTTGATGGAAACTGATTCTTATTCCACATTCATGGGGATTTGCATTGCTGATGCTGTGAATGATATATCAGTTTTACAGTCACCCCACAAGGTGCTAAGATAAACTTTCTCCAGGTCCTGTCATACAGAATTATATTAGAATTAACAGAAATTATTCATTTAATGACATATTAAAATTCAATAGCATAACTCCAGAATGTATTGAAGTTAATAGGTGTGTTTGAGACCAAAAGGAATTAAATCTATAAGATGTAGGTGATACTCTAATAACTATGCACCATATTGTATATAGCAATATTGAAGTCTTACTTACAGTAATTTACAATTTCACCATCAATAGAAATCTTTAACAAAAATAATCTCTGCCAAACATTAGAATTCCAAAATCACCAGAGTGTTGACTAGGACTATTAAATAAAGGTCATATTGATGCTTTCTTACATTCCAGAGGTTTATATATTTATTTTAACTTTTTTTCTGTCTTTTTTTTTCTCCTCCTAAGAATGCACTGCACTCATTTATTGGAACTGCAATAGAGAGGACTAAATAGCATGTGGCCAGCTTGGGCTGGGTCTATTACAACTGGCTTAGAAATAGTCTAGATTTATATCAGAAAAGTCAGTTTGGTGGAGAAATATTTCCATTTTTAGATGGTAGTGCTAAGGTTAACATACCAATGAAACAACATTATTTAAGTAAAAATTACTTCTCATATATTTTGACTACTTCTAGTTTACTAGCATTATTTCCATTTCAGAGATACTGGCAGCCAGAGTTTTAAAATATATTTCATACACTGATTGTTTGTTTGGGGTTTTTTTCCCATAAAAAGAGCACTTATTTTAGCTGACCTGATTACCTTAGTTCAGGTATCATATATCACAGTATATGCAAGAGTAAGGAAAAATCTCTCATGATAGCCTAAAAGCTTAATTTAGCACTTGGAATGTTGTGCTTCTGATCTGGTGAAATTTAAAAAATGCATCTTGGTAATGATATCTTTTTGCAGATGTTAAAATTGGAACTATGTGGTAATTTTTAGCTGTGAATGTTAAAGATAGAAGTGTATTCCAAGTAACAAACAATACTAGTTTTTCCTTTTCTTTGTTTTTTTTCAATTCCTTTTTCATGCCCAAGACAAAAGTGTTGGTTCAGCACTGAAAGAAGATTAAATACTTCTACTATTATTGCTTAGCTGTTATTGTGTGGTTGGATGACAAAGAACAAGAGAGAAATGTCATGGTGAGGACTCCTAGCATGCTAAGGGATTATATAATCTGTAATTAATTTCCTTTTCCTTTCTTAACTGGAAGTAACCTTGAGGCCACCAGTCATCAAATGAACATAACAATTCATACTGCTTGGAAAAGGAGATGTCTGAATGACTTGCATAACATACCAAATAACTGCTGGCATCCAACTATCATTTTGGTTGTTGCTGCTATTTCATTTGCTAAACAAAAGTTGCTCTTCTGTTTTGCATATATTGTGCCTGAGTCAATCCAGACTTTCTTTGGCTTTGTTGTGCAAGTCTATATTTACAGCAGACAGAAACCCATGTGTTGATCACTTACTTTTATTATCTCATTCTTGCTATGGTGTAAGTATATTACCTTTTCCCTCTGTGGGTAAGCACTTCACTCATGAGCTTTCTGAAGCTGCAACAGCTTAATTCTGTTTATAACCTAATTCCAGGCTTTAAAATCTACTCGTAAATTGATTTTCACACTGTCAGCTGAAGATCTTTCCCTGATGCCTTCTTCTCCGAAGTCATGGCAAGCATACTTTTGTTTCACACTAGTCACTGCTTCTGATAATACTTACCATCTCTACAGAAAGGCAAATTTCAGTTACCTTGTTCATGAGATGTGGATACAAATCAGTCCTACTTAGCTTTTAATTTAAAGAGCAAAATATTTTACCACCTCTTCAAAACGAAGAGGTATTCAGTTGGAATAAATATCAAAATATTCTAAGGTCTGGAATATCACTTCACATGAATACACATTTGAATATTTGATTAAATGCTAAATATACTAATCACTGAGAACAGTGTGAAAAATATGATTTTCACTCTACAATTAATCCGGAGTAAATGTACACACTAAAGGAATTAATTAACAATAGGAAAAAATATTCTTATTTCTGAGAGCTACAGAGAGGAGTATCATTTTTCTATGTAAAATCTAACTTTATAATACCTAATATATGTTGTAACTATCAAAACACTATATAGGTAGAATTAGAGAAAGGGGATTTCTGCATTAACTGCATTTCTGCATTAACTCTTTGATTCACTTATATCTGCTGAGGCTTATTCACCATTCCAAGCAAGGTTAAAGATTCCCCTAGAGTGTCAGGACTGGGTAGCTGGGTCTCTTCCTTGCCTCCATCCTGGAATGTGGATCTCTTTCCTGTTGCTGTAAAAAAGTTAAAATGATAAACAGTTTCACCTATGCAAAAGGCATTTTTTAGCACCTGCATTTTCCTTTCTCAATACAAAATCTTCTTTTTTTTGAAAATTATTTTGTGTCCAGGAGTAGAAGGGACTCTTCCATCAGCTACTAGCACTGTGCTGTAACTGCAGGTGTGAATGGGTCTGTAGGCAGAAAGTCTTGGCCAAACACTGCTCTTGCTTACACTGCAAATGCTCTGGGGTGACAGCAGTGAAATGAGTGGAATTATGTTGATCTCTCCATTTCTACTGTGTTTGGGATCATGATGAAGTTAGTCCCCTTCCTAGATTCGTTGAAAACACTTGAATGCCTGTTCATGGTCAGCTTCAATAAATATTTCCTGGCACACCATAAACAAGGTTCATACTTTATTTGGAAGGAATAGGCCCAAACTAATATAGTATAGGTAATAAAAAGGAAGGAGAGGAATATCACTTTGGGCCAAAACTAAGAAGCTTGAGGGAAATCTTTATAGTGCAAGTTTTTTTTTAAATACCTTTTAATCCCAAATGGAGCAGAATAGTGAAAAATGTCATAAGGAAATGCAAGAAATAAATTCATTAGGAAGAGCAACAGCTCCAAATGGGAGTTAACGAGGTATAGACTATCTTTCCAACTCACAGGATGGTAAGACTGAAATAAATACACATCATAATCAGGATAGATTTAGACATCTATTTAGATGTGTGATCATAGTTGTTGCCCTAGTTTCCTTATTTTGAAGATGTCAGGGTTGCTTCCTTTCAAGTGAGTTGGAATACTGAGAATTTTTTTGTGTTTTTTTCCCCCACCATTAGCTATTCTTTAGATTCATGGATATCTTTGGTGTTGGCACATTATTTTCTTCTCATCTTACCAACATTTTGCTGTTGTTGATACCCAAAAATGTACATGCTTCAAATATGTATGAACGTATGGTACCTAGCACAATGGCCACCTAACTGGGACACTTGGGGACTAGTAGTATAAAAATAGAGGAGGAAATAGACTTATGCACAGACAAAGTAATCCCTGAACTGTAGATCCATCAAACTGCAAAATTTTCACTAAAATGTCTCCCTTAGCTATAAGCCACGTGTTAGTTTTCAAACTGGACTAGTCATTTGAAGGCAGGAGTTTTAGTTCTATGAACTTTTTAAAGTATGGAATTAAACACAGAGCTCAGGTTCAGAGCAGATTTTTTTTTTTCCTGGGGTACTGTAGCAATATGCAGATAGGCACATAACATAAAATTCTGGTTTTAGTCTGGATTTACTTATTACAGCTATTCCAAAGCATATAAAAACATCCTACTCTTATTTTTAATTAATAGTTCCAGTCAGTTCCTAATGTTGTTAGTACAGCTCATTAATATCAGCTGTCTCCTGCACTCTCTTCCACTTTCAAAATTAATTAAACTTGTGGCACATTAAATGGAAGGAAGAGGCCATAGCTTTTTTATGCAGAAAACAATAAGAGCATAAATCAAGAGGAGAAATCCTAATGTTTTGGAATTGACCTTATGAAGGGGTACTTTGCCAATTGACAACAGCATCTCTTCAAATGGGAAAAACAAACATAACAAGTGCAAGGAACACATCCACTTTTCTCTCAAATATTGTGGAAATATTGCTCATTGCTTGAAATCACCTGCCCCATCAAGAACCCTCTTTGGTGCCCATTATCCCATCCATTGTACTATTTTTTGTCAGTTTCCTTTTGCCTTGTAATTTTTCACTGACTAACAAACTTGGAATCTTTATTTGAATATAAAGATACATAATATTATTATGATAACTGATATGGTATTTCTTATTTTTGTCTGCTAATATTTTTAAAGTTAGCCTTTTGGACCCTATAATCTTTTATAAATATATGTATATTTATATATGAACACTACCACTGACTTAGCTTAAAACAGCTACAGAAGGTTGATACACTAGATAGTGGCAGAAGCTTGGAAAAAGACTGTTTTCTTTCTGCAGCTGTTAAAACAGTTGGCAGCATGTATCAGAAAGAAACATTTGTGAAAACTGACATTTCACTGGATTTTTATTCACATATCACTGATTAAAAGGTGGCACACCTTCCCCTGTGGGCGAGCCACTAGCAGATCCACAGCTGCAGGCAGTGTTTTGGCAGCACCAGTGTGGTGCCCAGGTGTGATGCTGAGGATGTGATGCTGAGGATGCTTCCTTGGGCACCCAGCTGGAGAAGGCTTTCCCTTGTGTGCCACAGGCTGCTGCAGGGCTCCAGCTCTTGGCTCATCCTGCACAGCTACCAGGCTGTGAACCCCAGCCCTGCTGAGGCAGATTCTCCCAGCAAGGAAGGAGTGGGGGAGCCCTGCAGACTCAGCACAACCTGAAGGATCTTGGGACGTGAGTTTTCACCTGAAGCCAAGGACCAGGATTCCATTACCCATCTTCAAGGGTCCTTGTTGACTTTACAGATTTATTTCCACATGCAACCTGCATCTAGTCTCCTCCATTATCCCTCAGGAGGAACAAGCTTTCTGATTTGTAATTAAAACACTTTGGATGATGTGTCAGACAGATGCTTGCCAGCCCTTGGGGACTGACTTTGATCACAGGTTGTGAATATACTGCTGATTGATATATAAAGTAGTAATTCAAGAGACCCTTTTCCCCAGAAGCTTACATGCCTTTGTAGATCTGTGAGAACTGATTATGTTCAGTCTGTATCCTTGTGATCTGTCTTTTGTGATTTAGTTTAAGAGAGGAATTAGACAACCTTTCTCCTCTTTCCCAGGACACAGCCTCTCTTCCTCTCAGCCCCATGTCTCCTGCCCCATGTAAAAGCACCTGGATTTCTGCTCAGGACTAGGCTCCTCCTCAGTTCCTCCATTTCCAAAAGGGCTGGTGATATACACAGAATACACTGGTAAAAACAACAAGTAGATGTGACAATTTGGACTCTCCATTAGCAGGAACTATTTGGGGAAGTTATTGTTCTGGTTACCAAGCTAAAATATTTCTTTCAGGATCCTTTCTTTGCTGAGAGCACCTACTCCAATGTATGACCTTCAACAGAGTATTCTGCAGTAATACCACTCAGATAAAGGCCTGAATTACACTTGGGTACAAATTTGAATTAATGTAGGAGGCTTAAGTTTTCCTTGCCTTAAAGGGCTTCCTGCTGGAAGACCATGGCAAAAGTTGACTGAAGCAACTAATAGAACTTTTGCCAAACACAGCATGTTCTGTTGATTCCTCAAAGGTATCAAACTTTTAGGATAAAGAAGGCTGATTGCTGATGCACCTGTATTATTTAGACCTTTTAATGTTGCTTAGCCAGCTTCCACTCTGACAGAGTCATCCCAAAGTACTTATCACTTCACTCTTCTAGCAGCCTTTCAGCCCACCTTGTTCCTCCTCTTTAGAACAAGTAAAGGTGTTGGATTTTGTGCATGGTTCTTTGTGTGTTCTTTAATAGAGCCTTGAGACTAATAAAACTGGGATGCAGTGGATAATAAGCACTTTCTTGTTCCCTTACAATGACACATTATCTTGCCACTGCTTTTAATGGGTCTAATCGTGCAGCCTGCCACATCCAAAAAGCTACCAGGGCTTTTAAGATCAGAATCCTGCTTTTACCTGAGCAAAACCAAACAGTGTTAAAAACATCTTTTAAAACAGGACAACTTGTGAGTAGTTAAGGGAGGCAGAATGAAAGGCATCACAAACATGCACCCTAAAGGGCAGCCTCTTCTAGGTTTTCCCTCAGCCTAGAGGCCCTTCAGAGACTCCCTGTGCTGAGGCCATCCAATCCACATGCAGCTCCACACTGTGTTATCTGCTTCCAGGGATGTCACTTTTTTCTTCCCATCATGTCCCAGGGTTGCCTTTGTGCCACTCTTTATTCATCTCAATGCTTTCTCATCATTTACAATGCCCACTCTCCTCTGTGAGACACATCCTGCCCTGGGGAAGCTTCCTTTCCCAGCAAATTCAGCCAGCCCCTGCAGTGTGCCAGGGCAGGGAATGGGACAAATGACTAAAAAATTCCCTTTTTATTCAGGGACTTACCCCTAATCAGAGCATTTCTTACTTAAAAGAATCAGACCCAGCAAACAGAAAAAGCAAATGCCACGTATCATGGTCCTAAAACTGAAAAAAATAATCCGAGTGTACACGTATAGACGTTTTTGTAAATATGCATGTACATATACATGTATTTTGCACGTATGCAAAATGAGATATGTTGATATACATGAAAATTCAAAAGCAAAAGGAAATAACTGTTGACAGGATGAAAAATTTTTGTGATAGGAAACAATAACTTTATTTCTATGTTGAAAATATTTTGGGGAAAGAATTACAAAGAACCTGATTAAAACCATTCATAGAACTGAAGGATGAATGTGGTGATTCTGATGACAACCATTCTCTCAAATATTCCAGACCCTTTGTTCCATATATCCCTCCTGTACCTATGCCTCATGGTGCCTGACCCAAATTCAGAGTTGCCCTCTGATTTATCAGATTTTATGTACCTCCAGAGTACCTTATAGTACAAAACTTTGGGGTAAGCTAGTTTCAGTTTCACCTGGTGATGCTTTTCTACTTAAATATTCAATGGTTCAGAAAGACAACAGCACATCAACTTAATTTTGGTGCATATTTAATTGAAATTCTTGTTCTGAATATTTTCATTCTCAAATCCAAACGTCTGTCTGAAAGATATTTAAAAGACAGCATTTCCTTGGTATCTGTTGTTAATACAGGAAACTAGGCTCAGAAAACAAAGTCTGTCATACTTGGGAATGAAATACCCTTAAAGCCACTGGCTTCTGGAGTTGGTCTTCTTGATGCATATCCAGTACTTACAGGGTCACAGTCAAGGGGAGATACTGAGTGTAACCACCCCAATATACATCACAGTGTTGTAAGAAGGATTCCTTGTTACAATATAGGATTAATACTTTTCAAGCAGGGGAGAAATTGATTTTGTGCCTCCATCAACCAAGATGAATGCCCTAACAAGGCAGGAAGAGAAAGAAACAGGATCTGTATCACTTTCTTCCGAGCTTTATTAATCTACTCTTTCCTGCTTATTTTTTAGTAGAAGAGTGTATCAAACAATTTTAAGTGAACTGGACTATTTTTAAATAATTATTTTATCAAGAAGGAAAACATTTCCTGCGTTACACCAAAGCTGAATAAAGGCAGTTAACTGATTTCTCCCTGAAAAGTTATTCCACCTGTTCTGAAATTCTATGAAATAGGACACTTAAGGCTCACTTGTGTCAGCTTGATACCCTACCTGATAGTCTTTCAGTCTTAACAGTCTTCATAAACTCCTTTTAACTATTCAGGCAGCCTACAGCCATACACCATTGGAACACAGTAAATCACACAGGACTCACAAAGTTAACACAGTCTGCCAGATAATCTCAGCCATAAAATAATAATGCTACTTCATTAAGAAATAATCCATTCATTTAAAGGTTAGGTATTAAAGCATTAAATGGTTTTGCACAGAATTCATATTACAATGAAACCTTTGAATTTCTTGCTCTCTAATATTAAGTAATAATGAAATGAGAACAAAGTACCATTTTAAAACTTCCAATCAGAAGTTATGCTTTAGTTGAAATGAGACATCTAGCAAACTCCTCAAAAGTTTAATTTAATTACTTAAGTCATGAAAAAGATGACTTAAGTTTGAAGTAACATCTATCACAACTACACATATGAACACCCACTCACCACTAAGATCAGCACATTGTGAATGATAACTCCTCATTGAGACATGCCAGTAAGAGACATTTGAGGATGAATATTTATGAACAGGCAAAGCTTCATTTAAATCAATGAAACACAATATTTACATCAGCTAAACTTCTGACCTTCATATTTCAACTTCTTCCAATTTTTTGTGTTCTAATGAAAATGAGTGTTTTAAAACACATCCTGTTTTGTTTGTATATAGATTCTTGTAAAATATGTTTTTCCCACTAAAAAAAGCTAAACCAACTTCAGTCAACCAGTCAACAAAAATTTTTTAGCTTAACCTAAGCATAAAAACTTAGAGCCTAAACAGAAGTTTGGAACATTATAATATTGGACAGGGAGCTTTCAAGCTGCAATTCAGTTGTTGCTAACAATAGCTTTTACTGTGGAAAAACCAGCAATAATTGTAAATTTCATTTATGAAGTGCTGCTCTCAGAGTTCCAAGGAGTTTTGCATCCCAAGCAAGTAAAAGCACCACAGGAAATACATCTTTTAAATTCTGCTTTAAAAAGCCAAATCCACAACAGCTTTCCAAATATAAATAGGAATTTCATTTCATTGTAAAACATACAGTAAAAGCTCAGACACTCACAGTCTTTAAAGTGTTTTTAGGACAAAATCATGAATTGGGATATTCTGACCTAAAAATTATACCAATAGGTAAGAAAATAAAAGAAAAATTGAAGAACTAGGACTCAATATTGCCAGAGTTCTCATAAAAATAAAAAGCCAAATGCAAAACTTTAACATTGAAAACATAATCAAAAGAAGGAAACCACCACTGTATGTTTTTTTCAAGCATTTTTTTTATATCTATAATTCTGAAGAAAAATTTTTGACTCAGCAAAGCAATAGACCAAACTATAAATATATATTTTATGTGTGTGTGTATATATATATATGTATGTGTATATATATATATATGTATATGTAAAATGTATGTTTATGTGTCACTAGTGAGTTCTGCAGTGCTTCATCTTAGGCCTGTGCTCTTCAGCGTCTTCATACATGACTTGATGCAGGACTGGAAGGGATACAGAGCAAGTTTGCAGACAATAGAAAACTGGGAGCAGCTTGACTCCCTCAAGGGCAGCGATGCCCTGCAGGGAGACTTTGATAAATTAGAGGATTGGGCAATCACCAACCATATGAAGTTCAGTAAGGGAAAATGCCGGATTCTGCACCTGGGATGGGTAATCCTGGATGTACAGACAGACTCAGGAGTGAGATACTGGAGAGCAGAGCTGTGGAATGGGACCTGGGAGTTCTGGTCAATGGCAAGCTGAACATGAGCCAGCAGTGCCCTGGCAGCCAGGAGGGCCAACCCTGTCCTGGTGAGCATCAGGCACAGCATCAGCAGCTGGGCAAGGGAGGGGATTGTCCTGCTCTGCTCTGAGCTGGGGCAGCCTCACCTCGAGTCCTGGGGGAAGTTTTGGGCAGCAGAATACAAAAAGACATTAAGCTATTGGAGACTGTCCAAAGGAGGGCCAANACATTGAAAACATAATCAAAAGAAGGAAACCACCACTGTATGTTTTTTTCAAGCATTTTTTTTATATCTATAATTCTGAAGAAAAATTTTTGACTCAGCAAAGCAATAGACCAAACTATAAATATATATTTTATGTGTGTGTGTATATATATATATGTATGTGTATATATATATATATGTATATGTAAAATGTATGTTTATGTGTCACTAGTGAGTTCTGCAGTGCTTCATCTTAGGCCTGTGCTCTTCAGCGTCTTCATACATGACTTGATGCAGGACTGGAAGGGATACAGAGCAAGTTTGCAGACAATAGAAAACTGGGAGCAGCTTGACTCCCTCAAGGGCAGCGATGCCCTGCAGGGAGACTTTGATAAATTAGAGGATTGGGCAATCACCAACCATATGAAGTTCAGTAAGGGAAAATGCCGGATTCTGCACCTGGGATGGGTAATCCTGGATGTACAGACAGACTCAGGAGTGAGATACTGGAGAGCAGAGCTGTGGAATGGGACCTGGGAGTTCTGGTCAATGGCAAGCTGAACATGAGCCAGCAGTGCCCTGGCAGCCAGGAGGGCCAACCCTGTCCTGGTGAGCATCAGGCACAGCATCAGCAGCTGGGCAAGGGAGGGGATTGTCCTGCTCTGCTCTGAGCTGGGGCAGCCTCACCTCGAGTCCTGGGGGAAGTTTTGGGCAGCAGAATACAAAAAGACATTAAGCTATTGGAGACTGTCCAAAGGAGGGCCAAAGGAGGATGGTGAAGGGCTTTGAGGGGAAGCTGTATTAGGAACGCCTGAGGTCCCTTGGTCTGTTCAGCCTGGAGAAAAGGAGACCTCATTGCAGTCTGCAGCTTCCTTGTGAGGGGAAGAGGAATGATCAACACTGATCTCTTCTTTGTGGTGACCCATGACAGGACCCAAAGAAATGGCCTGAGCTTGTATCAGGGGAGGTTTAGGTTGAATATCAGTAAAAGTTTCTCCACCCAGAGGGTGGTTGGAGGCTGGAACAGGCTCCCCAGGGAAATGGTCACAGCACCAATCCTGACAGAGTTCAAGATGTGTTTGGACAACATTTTCAGGAACCTTTTGTGACTCTTGGGGATAGTCCTGTGCNCAGACAGACTCAGGAGTGAGATACTGGAGAGCAGAGCTGTGGAATGGGACCTGGGAGTTCTGGTCAATGGCAAGCTGAACATGAGCCAGCAGTGCCCTGGCAGCCAGGAGGGCCAACCCTGTCCTGGTGAGCATCAGGCACAGCATCAGCAGCTGGGCAAGGGAGGGGATTGTCCTGCTCTGCTCTGAGCTGGGGCAGCCTCACCTCGAGTCCTGGGGGAAGTTTTGGGCAGCAGAATACAAAAAGACATTAAGCTATTGGAGACTGTCCAAAGGAGGGCCAAAGGAGGATGGTGAAGGGCTTTGAGGGGAAGCTGTATTAGGAACGCCTGAGGTCCCTTGGTCTGTTCAGCCTGGAGAAAAGGAGACCTCATTGCAGTCTGCAGCTTCCTTGTGAGGGGAAGAGGAATGATCAACACTGATCTCTTCTTTGTGGTGACCCATGACAGGACCCAAAGAAATGGCCTGAGCTTGTATCAGGGGAGGTTTAGGTTGAATATCAGTAAAAGTTTCTCCACCCAGAGGGTGGTTGGAGGCTGGAACAGGCTCCCCAGGGAAATGGTCACAGCACCAATCCTGACAGAGTTCAAGATGTGTTTGGACAACATTTTCAGGAACCTTTTGTGACTCTTGGGGATAGTCCTGTGCAGGATAAAGAGTTGGAGTCAATGATCCTTGTGGGTCCTTCCAACTCAGCATGTTCTGTGTTTCTTTGATATTTATATCCCAGGGAAAATGAAACAAAAAAAAAGTTTGACTTGTGATTCCGAAGATATGTTGCTCTGGCCCTTGAGAGTAATCATATATTAAGAAAAAAAATCGTATTCTTTCCTATGATGCAAGCAGAATTCTTCTGCTGCACCTGTATTCAGATTTCTATCCTGAAAGAACCAGATTTGTTGTGTCATGACCAAATCCTATTCATTAACCAGGTTGTGTGCCATAATCTAGAATTTTTTAGCTCTATCTGCAGAAAGCATCTATAATCACAAGGATTTTACATCATGTCATCACTTTGTCTTAGTCATTTTATCTGGACAAATCAATATTTATTTCTAAGTGACAAGTTCTATCAAAAAATCACTATTTATTAATCGCTGAAAAAAATTATAACACTGATATGTTGCAGATGAAGAGCTCCAGTACTCTGTTTATTTGCTCTGTATGAAAGTTAAGGAACAAACAAGCATGTTTTCAAGCACATAACTGAGTATTGTTTTTTTATTCTTTTTCTTTATGATAATGTATTATTACATGGGTAAATGAAGCAGCAGAGAATGCATCATGCCACCAAAGAGGAGACACATCAGTGGAAGGAGTTTTTACTTATTATGACACTTTAGATTAATTATATGTGTTCACAAAGACATATATATATAATTATAGTGGAAGGATCTTGAGATTGAATTGGAAATTGACATATTCAGATGTGGCAATGAAGTAGATTATTTGTTATGTTAATGAAGCAGATTTCTAAATGTTGTAATTGCACTGATCAAAAGGGCAAAAAATAAAGTCTCCAGCCCCACTCAGTGTCCAAAAACCCCCCAAACTAAAACACAAATATGGGCAAATAATTACCGATGATAATTACAAAGGAGGAAAAACTTCATCATTAATGAAAAAAAAGAAAGAAATAAAGGGCTAAAGCCAAATGCCAAATATAAGGCCAACATCAATTCACAAAAGTGCATATACATTAAACTATGTCATGTCTATGCTGCTTTAGGCTACAGCATTTGGTAATAAACAAGGCAAAAATTCAGTTGCAATTAGTCCAGGCTCCCAAACCTTCACTGTAATAAAACACCCAGTTCCCAGTTTATCCTGCTACAATCATTTCTTTACCTATCCCCATTTCTATATCTTTGAAAAATATATCCAGTGTTCAACCATCATTGCTCAAAAATCTGTATAGGTGTCTCATTTCGCTTAATTTAAAGCTTCTGTAGACAGTCCCAGTCAGTGTTCTAACTGAAATTACATTTTTCTACAGTCATCCTCTACTTCTAAATGAGAAACAGTTTTACATGCTCAGTACTGAAAGCCATTGTTCATGACATCTGCAACAAAAGGTTTGTGGTGTTCTTATAGCTAAACTCAGGCAAAGAAGTGTGAGTGGTTAACAGAAAAGCTGCAGAGTGGCACCAGCTGGGTCATAAAACATAAAAGTGCCTGTTGTCCTTTTAAGTCTGCACTTTAATAATGCACGATGAGAAAAGGTCTATCAATTTTCTTTGACTAAGATCATGCTTGGCAGATAGTAAACCATGTGCTCTGTGGAGTTGAGTCTTACCAGGTGTTGCCATGCAGCCTCCATGATGAAGCACAAGGAGTTTTCCTGATGTTACAGCCTCTCATTCAGGACCCTGCCCAGACATCTTTAGCCAGGAGCACAGACTCTGCAAATGGTGTATACACATCTTCAAAGTATAAGGAAGTTTTAGGGAGCTATTTGGCCAAGCATTGTCATGCTCATTTTCCCTGATACAGCCTACCAAGGCCATACCCATAGCACACAGGTTCCAGACAGGTGGCAGCAGTGTTAGCCTCAGTGTCCACAGGTGACTGGTCCTGGATGTTGCTGAGCTGCTGTCTCCCATAGATTGACAGCTCTGACCACTCAACCCAGTGACCTCAGAAAAACTAATTAGCTTCCCTGTTTCTCTTTTAGGCTTTAAGCCATTCCTCACTGCTGTTTTCCCTCTTGCTTTATTAATGATCCTGTCTCACCAATCCTATTTCTGTAACTTTTACTTTTCTCTGTCTCTACAGGCTCTTTCTTACTTTTCTCTGTCTCTTGGCTCTTTCCCCATAGCATGAGTCAAGGTAACACATCTAAGTAAGGCACATGGGCTAGACCCTGGATCCTTCATATCCACACAAGTAAACCCCTGGAACAGGGGGAGCACATGGCAAGGATTTCAGGGAGAGGGTTTCATCAGAGATCCTCGAGAAGATCTGCAGGCACAAAGCTGGCACAGAAGCAGTAAGATTTGTAAACATCAGCAACAATGACCTATATTCCTCCCTGCTATGGATTTGTACACTGATTTAGTACCTACTTGTTCATGTATACAAAAGCAATTTTTTATTAACAGGCTTCATAATAACTCTGTTTCTCACACATATATAAAAGAACTAGTTGCAGCAATTGAGATCATGAATGCAGATAGAATAGATTTCACAGCATTTGCATGCTTTACACTTGAAGTTATTTCCTCTTTTTAAATAATCCTTTTCCTAAAATCTGCCTCAGTCTTCTATGAAGTATTACAAGAGAGCAGGGTGAGGTTAAAGCTATATATATTATACAATTAATAATTAAACAATAAACATTAACTTTCCAAACCTTGCATATTAAAATAAAAATAAATAGAACCATCTTTGTTTATTAAAGAAAAGTCAGTTAGATCACTTTTTAAAGCAACATGTTTCACAAATTTTGCCTAAGGACAATAAGAAATACTAGTCCCTAAAGATGAAATCAGAAATACAGAAATAGCAGAACCTCTGCTGCATTGTACTGTGTTAACAGTGAATTTCATTTCCAAACCAACACAGCACTTGTTCATTTTTTCATCTGAATAATGAGCAAAATGTCCACTGACCTTTTTCTATAGTTCTCTGCCTGTAAACATGGAGCAAATATTGCACTGTATTGTACTCTGGTTCATAGGGTGGTCAAATGTGACTGCCAATGTGGAAATTCTAAACCATTTTACAAGCACCTCTTTCAAAACATGAGAAATAGTGTTTTATATAAGATTAACCTTTGTGAAACACTAACACCAGGCTCATGAGGTGATTAACGGGTGGTTTTATGTGAGTAATGGCACTGCTCCATGAACTGCTGAACTCATGTACAAAATGTTCTCCATATGCCTCATTGATATAGACCATTTGATTGCAAATGTGCTCTCTGGTATTAATCAGTAGATTGTTAATCTTAATATCATCTTGTGTTGTCACTAGACATTTAAATAAGTAAGCAGTATAACAGAGAACTTTTTCCACAGATATGCCAGTAAATGTGCATTAGCTGTTTCTGCATGGGGTGAAAGACTGCAATAAATACAGATAGCACAGAAAAAATGATCTGGCAACATCACAGAAAATGTAGTAGTTTTGTATATATAGTCCTAGTTTTGTATATAGAGCCTCCAAAGTTTTTCTACGTAGTCTTAAGATAGAACCCAAAGAAGTCTAATGAGTTTCCACAAGGCCTCTTGCTTTCTCCTATCCTCAGGTTTAATGGTAGAAGACAGAAGAGTGTGTGAATGAGTAGCTCCAGTAGCTCTAGAGTTTTTACCACCTCTTTTATTTTAACAAGTGACTTCACTGAACAGTGAATTTTAATTTGTATCAGCTAGAAAGGGACAACAGATATATCACAGAAACAAAGACATAAGGCTAGGATTTGGTCTATATTTTAAACAAAAGGTAAGTATTTTGGGCATGATATGAATGAAGTTAATTATTTACTTGTAAAGAATTAGTTTATAAGAAAAAGAATATAAAGTGGTCCTGGCACAGAAACACAACATAACAGTAAAATGAACTTCCTGCATTATCTTGCTATTGTTGTAAGATATAACCTTATTTTACCTCAAGCCTTGTTGAGTTGCTTGTCTCCAGTCCACTCTTCAACCTGCTTCAGGAGGTGTGAGAGACTGAAGGAGATGGCTGGCTTGAGACATTTCAGGGGGGTGTGTGTGTGAGGGGAAAGGGCAGGTTGGGTCTTGCTCTGGCAAGGTGATGTTCTGGTCTGCACTCCCCACTGTATCCCAGCCCCAGGCCCAGGGCAGTGGGGAGAGCAGACCAGAATTCCTTCACCATGTTTGAAACTTACCAACACCTGCAGTTGACTCCCTCGTCAATGGATCATCTCTTCCATAACATTGATCACATGGTATTTCCTATATAACATAACTGTCTTTTACTCATTTTCATCAAATAAACATTTTGATTTCTTTTAGCTCTTCTTCATTTCTTTTAGGTATTTTCCCTCATCTTTTCTGTTGCACTATTTCCACATGACCTTTTACTTCTCCAGTTCTCCTTTTGTTTGTCTTGAGAAAGAAATTTAGTGACTCATTTACAGAATCCTGAGTTCAAAAGCATGTGCAATCTCTTCTCTCTATCTTGTTTTATCCAAAGGAAGTAAAGCTTTTAGCTAACATCTCAGGGACCACCAGAAAACAGCTGAAGGCCAGGCTGCCATGAAAACAACTGAGACATCCACTGTCACTCACTGTACCACTCATTTCCAGGCCAAGTAAGATGTCTTTTCTAGCTCAGCAATGCAATTATAGTAGTGAAACTTGCAATATATCAAACTGCCACTTTTGTATTCATTTTCAAACTGAAAAGAACTTCAGAGATTATCTTGAATGTAGAGTTCTATACCAAATGCCCCAATTTAACAGTTAGTTACTCTTTGTGCTGAATATTTTTCCTTATGCCAAACTAAGTAGTAAGAAGCAATGGAAAAAAATTAAAAGATCACTGTATACCTCAGTCATGTAAAAATTATTAAGCCAAGTACCAAAAATTAATAGATTTGAAGAGCAGATTTGTGAGAAAGACTAATTTGTTTTGTCATGTTAAAGAAAGTATGATCACATCTTTTAGTTCACCTCTTTATTCACTGTAGAATCTTTTTATGCAATGTCAAGTTCTAATTCAATTTCATATGATCTCAGAAGCTAAATCTCTTTGAGATGCTCGGAGATGGTTGGAAGCAATGATACTAAGGTATTAGTATCAGATATCCTTTGGCTTTTATTTCCTGGAAGAGTGATGCATCTCACAAAAATCTACTATGTCTTCTTATGAGACCAAATTCCAGAAAAGAAACAAACAAACAAAAAAAGGAAAACAAAGAAAAGAAAACAAACCAGCAAATAGATGTTTGGCTGATTAATTTTTTCATTTCTGTAAAGTCTCTATGCCTTCATGCATGTTAGTAGAGTTGAAATAAGATTTTAAACACAAAAACATAGCTCTTACATGTCACTCCTGAATGATGAGGTTATTAGTGCAAGAGCTGGAAAGTCTTGTTAATTTTATGGTGAGGTAATAATTTGCTTTCAGTCTATGCTGTCATCTTAGGTTACTCTGAAGTTTCAAAGTTATGTTTTGCATGGAAAAGAACTGCAAGCTTGACACTTCAAAATGTGAACAGTTATTCATCAGGTTCAAAAGGGTCAAACTCTTAATTCCATGAGCATTTCTTTGAGTAGACCAGCGAGGACTTGAACAACTACTCTGCATTACTTCACAAATCATCCTTGAAAAGGCATTTTTGTTTAACTGCTAACATTATTTCCACTAAGCAAAATGTCAGGAAAATAATTTTTATTCTACTTTCTAATTAAAAATAGTTTTTTCAGGCTTTCTAAAAAGATGTGTACCGGATTCATATTGTTAAATATCAAAGCTCAAACGTTCTCATTTAATGTCATTGTAATGGATGTTCTTGAGTTCTAATTGGAGTATAAAAGTCTTCAGTTCTATAGCTGATGTGTTTACTTTTTGCAACACACAGAGACTCATTCATTTTCATTGTCTTCCAGTCAAGGTTTCTGTTTTCCTTTAACAGACAAATACCATTTAATAACATTTTTAAAAAATCCTGGGTTTGAATAAATTATTTTTTTTTTTAACTTATTCCCTATAGTGTAAAAATGCAAAGGCAATCACCCTGTTCTCCATATCCCCTGGATATGTTGTCCTATTTGCCAGTTTTTATTAATTTTTTCCATTTCTACTGCTGGGGAATCCATATAAAATGTAAGCCTATATGCCATACACAAGATTGGTATATAAAGTCAAAAAAATAGTGTGTGCGCCTTCAAAATCTCTTTGTTATAATGAGATACCATTTTAATATTTCTCTAAAAATATCATAATACTTTTACACATACTCCAAGTTCTGCTTTAAATTTATTAACACTGAGCATGAAGATTTATAAGAATCTTCATTCTCTTCTTTAACAAAAAAAGATGAAAGTTAATTTATTACATACCAGAAGAAAAAAAAATTGTGGCTATAGCCAGGGCTCAGGGAAAGCACGAAGTATGGAAAATGTTTCCATAAACAGACTTATGAAAGAGCTTTGTTCCTGTGATAGGTCGAATTTAACTCTTATTAAATTTTAATAGAGTTATTTTTTAAATCAAGATTGATATCCAAGCAACTACTCTAGTAAAATTAAAAGCATAATTATCTAGATATGCTTTATATAATAAAACAAGTGTTTGGTATAAGTATCAGGAGTAAGAGAATGAAAGTAATACATTCAATAATTTTATACTGATTATTTTAAACAAGAAGTAATTAAGAAAAGAACCTGAATGCATTTAGGTACAGTTTAACCAAATGGCAATTTATGCTCTGTAGACCAAATCTGTTATAAATATTCATTATTTCTGTTCTGGCAACAAAAATATAAAAAGGTTTTCCTATTTGTCACTGAAAAGTTAAAAGGCAATGGCACACCCCATAGACAGATATCATGGCAAAAAAATGAAGAGAGTTCTTATGTATGTTTATATTTCTTTGCATGAAATTATTGTCAGAAGACCCAGTGGAGGGTTCAGTTGCTACCTGTTTGGTTTGGATCCTCTGATGTGAGTGAGACAAAGCTGAGGCCAGTGAGGAATACAATCATTTCTTTCAGTACAATTGTTCTAAAGAATTTAAGCCTGATATGCACCAATGCTGCCATCTCAGTGCATTTTACATCTCACCCAAACCTTCTGCTTTTAGTATAAGTTTGTCTGTTCTGTAATGCACGAACAAAACCCTGAGGCAAGGAGGTTCCTGTGGCTACTTAATCTGTTAGCTTTGCTCATAAGTTGAAGCCAAGGGAAATACAGACACAAATTCATGTGTTTTTCTTTTGTAGGGCTCTTTTGCAAAACCTGCTTGCAGAAGGGAAAATTTGCCATATATTAATGAGATATATCTTGTTTAGATTTTAATCAGCCAAAAATAGTAAATGCCATAAGTTAGCCTATGCTTTGTGCTCCAGCTGTGGGGTAGTTCATTAACAAGTCTGCTAGAGGGAATGATAAAAATTAACTGTTAGGAAACTTCTTTTCTAAGGTGATTTTCCCAGCTTTCTCCCAACACTATTATTAGGAGCTACCATCTATCTTACCTTAACATTTAAGTCATTGACCTACTCTTATTCTCTGTCAGAACTTCTTAATAGTTTTAGTTCAAATGGAAAATGAAATGAAAAGCAGGAGGAAATGAAATATCAATATATGGCTTTTTACTTATAATGAGAAATGAGATAAAACCTAAAGATAAATTAATAGACACAGTACCTAACTTATTGCAGTACCCAAATAAAAATTCTAAAGCATGACACTGTCTTTTTTCACAAATGCTGAAGTAACCCAAGTCTACTAAAGCTTGACTTCAGGAATGAACCATTGGGGCACATATCTTTCAAGGAAGTATAAAATGCTTATTTTTCATGTGGATTAACTCAAGAAATCCAAGTATACAAGGATGGATTTTGTTACTGACCTAATGTTATTGTAGAAAAAGATGACATTTAGTATGATGTGCCAACCAAAGAGGTAAAAAATCAGTGCTGGTATGAAAACTAAAAGTGCATGTGCATTTCTGTAACTAAATGGAAGATGTCAGAATATCTGTGTTTAATGATATTTTTTTTAATTGATGCCTATGTCTGTAGTGTATATGAAAACACTTAAACCAGGATAATATTTGAAATAAAATCTCTGATGTCAAAGAATTATTGCTGAGTTTCGTTTACCAGGGATAGTAAATATTTCTAAAAGGGTTTAAACTCAGGCTCTGTTTATAATTGAATAAAAGTAAAAATTTCATTCATGGTTTTAAGTAGCTTTTGTCTACCACAAAAGCCACAAACCAACACCCAGTTTACATGTCTGGAAGGGAATAGAAAAAGAAAAGGTGTTTTGAAAGTGTGGGAAAATGGGCAGAGTAGATGAACATCCACCAAATTTTTTAAAAAGTCAAAATATTTATTATAGTCAAAAATATATGAAAGCCACAAACAACTGAAACGAGGCATAGTCTCAATGAGAATCTTCAATGTAGAACATATTTATGTGAGAGCAAACAGCAATGCTAGCTCAGCAGCAACAGCAATTTTAGTGAAAACAGCTCAGCCAGGTACAGACCAAATGTTTATAGAGATTACAAGAAGGAAGAATATCAGCAGGCTAAGTTTAAATTAGAGGGTGATGTATAATTCAGTGTAATATCCATAGGGGCATGTGAACAATTGCTGTTCTAAAAAGTCTTCACAACTGGCACAAGAAGATTGCCTGGTCAGTAAGGGGAGAGACTACACTCAGGGCAAGGGGTAGGAATAATGATCACAGATCACCCAAAGAGTCTATTTTGCATGGAAAATTCAGAAATACCCCCAAGGCTTGATCCTAAAATGTGCTTGGCTCTTTCATTAATTAAATTAATAGCAACATAGTAAGCATTCCAAGTATACCAACACACAGCAGGTGATTTACTCAAGGGCAATGCAGATGTACTTTATGGTAAAGGCACTGTTCTGTTGAATATAAATCTCAGATATGAACAACCTCAAATCTTTCAGTAAGTCACTCCTCTATCCTCCTTGTGCATAATTTTTACGTGGGCTTTTCACATGGGAAAAAATAGGAATAACAGTGAAACAAACTGTAAAGTAGGAAAATATCCTACAGGAAAACTGGTGCTGTAAGAGATCAGCAATGTCAATAAATGCACAGTGAAACCAGAATTTTACAGACAAGGTAACTAGTTACACTGGATAAAAGTTATTATTTATTGTATAAGACTTCAACACTAGATAGGAAAAGCAAGGATTCAGTGTAAAGAACTTTTCAAAAAAAGAGAGAAATAATTGGGAGATAGGGATCTGCAGCACTGTAAATAAATGTTTCTGTGTCTATATGAAAAAATATGATACTGGGGACCATATTACAGTGGAAGGACAATGGGACAGAGAAGATGCATTGAGTCTTGACACAGCACCACAGGTACAAGCTTTAATATCCTACTTATGTTTCACCAGAAAATACCAAACTGCTTTTCTGGAGATGGGAAAGGGTTAATCAGGAATGATTACCTCAGATACAGGACCTGTACCCAGGTTCTGCATTTATGCACCCAGGAGCAGTATGTTTATGTTGCTTCATTCTATAATTGTATGTATGAAGTCTTATATGTGAAGGAGAGACTCATCCACTTAGGTTTCTGAAATGATTAAATTTAGGCATAATTGCTGTTACCATTATGAGAATTTTGGATGTCATGGATTTTCTTTTCTATTTATACGGGGTGTAGACGCTTTTAAATTTAATTTGATTCATTTTGTCATAACAAAATTTTGGCAATAGACAGAGAACTATCGGAACCTTTAGGAGCTAATTTCCTCTTATCTTGATAGTTTGCTGTCTTTCAATCTTCTTATCCCTTGTGCTGTAACCTGTGCAGATATATTAGTTATTTTCATATAGATTTTTTTTTTTTAATTCAAGCCCTGTTGTTTAGTAATATCGTTTTAAGGCAAGCATCTTTTCATTTGGTCCTTGGTCCTAAAGCTAGAGATGTCAGAAAATTATTGTGGGAATTTTTCTTCCTGAAAATTCTTGAAAGATCATGAGAAAAAAAAATTCAATTCCATCATTTGCAAACTTAGATTCATAAAAATGTTATCATTTCCTCTTTTTCAAATATGGTTTTATACTTCTTCAAACAATTTGCCTTAATTTTCACCAATCTATATGATTAACAATATCTGAGGAAAACATCTTAATAAAAAATACACATAAATGACATTTTTCATAAATCATGTTTGATCTACTCTTTTCCTTCTATAATAATGTTATAGTATAATATTAATTGTATTGGTTGAAGAGAGAAGATAGGTAGCAATTATTATTATTCCCCTTTCTACTCTTAAATAAAGAGGGACATACAGACACAAGTAAATTTTGGTCTACTTTTCAGTCTCTCTTTATGTTTTTATACAACTTCAAACAAGAAAAATACCCTCCTCCAACTGCATCCAGAAAAAAATCATAAACTATTTCTTATGAAAAAGGATGTACAATGATTTCATTAATATAGAATTCTGCTTTAAATGATGAAATTTTCATACAAATTCACAAAAGTCATATCACAGTAAATATTCCCTACATAGCAAAAAACCCCCAAACATGCAAATACTTTAAATATTTCTATATTTACCATCACCAGAATAAAACCACATAAATATGAATACATAACATACACATACATACATATATATAATGTATATATTAAAAAAATCCTTCTGCTAGCTATTCTTCTGCACAGGAACTTGAAAATGCTTTCTGGGAAGGCATGATGCCAATTCAATAAGGGCATTGCCAAACAGGTGAAATGTTAACTGCTGAAATTTCCCAAGAGCAAACCTGAAATATTTCCTCTCTTTTTTTTCTCTCTTTTATTTTTTTTCCTTAAGGATCACTTCTAGGCATACTTTAAGCACTTTATCCCCTGAATCTCCTGCAGCAGTAAGGTAGAAAGCTGAAGTGATAAGATTAGCACATGCTTCTTCTCCCTGGCTTGCAAACACTGTGCCATTTGGTTTCTGACCTCTTAAAAGAAAGGTGGAAAGTTTCTCATAAAACCTTAGGGATTCAATTTCTCAGAAAGTTTGTTTATTTTGGTTTTTTTTTTGAGGAGACAGAAGGGATAAGTATTATAGTACATCTAAAAAATTTGAAAAAGCCTGAATAGAAAAGCCAACTGCCCTGTAATATTACTATATGCCAAATAATATATTAGCAGTCTCATATATTTTGACATTTTTTACTTACCTTATGGGTATATCTTATGATTGGAAAGCTTCTTTTTATGGTGATCTCAAGTCATGAGCTATATATGCTGCTATATAATGTGTGCAATACTGCAGCTTCTTTATTAACAGCTTTGGTCTATGGCCTTGCTGGCCCCAAAACACACTTGTGAAAATTCAGGGAGTTTAGGGTCACTCTCCACAGTCAAATACAGACAGTCTGATGGAGAATGAAGAAGTGTGGCAGCTCAGACTGTCTCCCTGGCCAGGGAGTGGGTTGCATTATACTAAAATAACATACATTACACAAGAACATCACATGATGTCACTACTCTGACTCCTTTATGAATATCTGAAGTGAGGTGTTTGTAGTTGAGAATAAAATAGAGTAATTTTGACCTGTTGAAGCCATTTTTATCATGTAATTTGTCCTGAGCAAGCTGTGGAATTGAATGACTGTAAGTTGGCTAACCTCCTCCTAGCTGCATCAGAATGGACTTTTTAGTCAGGTGAAGATCTGACTTTCCTTTTAAATGAAATCTGCAAAAGAGTAATAACAACTTCTATCTGCTCTTCTCATTTCCTTTCATATATTTTACCTGCACACAATTACTAAATTATTGAATCATATTCTACCCTTCATGAGACAGATCTCCTCTCAAAGCATTTTCCACAGAAATTATTCCCCACTTTGCATAGGACAAGATACACTTCATTGTCTCAGAATCAGGTCTTGAAATCGCTAAAGGGAACAGTTCACAAGCTTTACCATATTCTTCTCAGCTGACAATAATTTCAGAACGCCTCCAGCTCTCTCAAACTGTTTCATTTATAGCTACAGCAAATGTCAATAAAGTTAATATGAATGGTGGATTATTTCTTTAAAAATCATTTAAAACTGTAGCAAAGAACAGTGCTCACAGGAGTGCCTCATTGGAATTTTTATTCCCATAAAATTATGTTAGATTTTCTGTGTTATACTCGGCCACTGTATTGCCTGAAATTAGGTCCCACCTGTGCTGCTGATTGAGCCAAGTCAGCAGGCCCCAGACACTTAAAAACATTGTCTTTTCTCTGCAGTGCCAAGATTGAGAGATGCACTGAGCTAATCAAGAAAGGAACAGGGAGATGGCCAAATAAATTAGTCTTTTGGAATAAAGTCTGTCTGAAATGTGACGACTTTTTTAGGATATGTATTGCATCCTATGTATACATTGCATCCTATGTGCTGTTCCATAAGGGCCTTAATGGAGCATCAGGTAAAAGCTGTTCCCTTTAAATAAGGATTTAAAATTTTTAAAGCGTTGAAGCTCTGTTTTCTTTGTTTGTTCATACTGTTATGTGACTGAGTTGGAAACTTTTAATAGAAAAAGTAAAAAGTTATAATAACAATATAACATGATGGAACCTTTTGGCAGGGCCATGTAGAGCCCAGACAGCAGCAGTGACTTAGAGTCATTATTTCCACTGGAAATGTGCTTTGATCTATTGAAGGTGGTATTTCATATGGGATGTTTCTTCTCAGGAATCTCATAAAATAGAGTGCCATCCTAGAAGAGATGAGCAGCAGCTAATAGGAAACTGAAACTCATGGTCCCAATCAACAGTTTTTGGAATAGTGATTTAAATCTGGATCATTTAATCAGGCTGGTTAGGAGTAAAGGTACACTTTCATCTGTATCACAAAGAATCATTTAAGATATAGAATGAAAAAGAAATCGACTCTATATAAGACAATGGGGTTCATTGTCTGAGTGTATTCCAGAGAGAAGGGCAGAGGTTCAGCATTTACATCTTTCCTTAAGGTATTCAGAGAACTACATGTATTCCAAACATAATCAAGCCAACAACTCAAATTCTTATTGCTCTTTGCTTTGTGGTCACTTCTACTCTCAGTCTCAGGTACCCATTGCTTTCAGAAGTGTATCAGTGTAACCTATGAGTGGTGTGGTCTAGATGCAGATTTTGAAATATAGCTCTTGTCATCTAATAGGAAAAGTAATGCTTTTTTCCACTTTGCAATGCAAAATGCAATTGGAAATTGGTTTAAAGACAGCTCTAAAACTAAGCACATAGAAGCAGCCTTGCAGACAATAAAGCCTACATGATGAATGTTTATTCCCAGTGCTACTAATGATAAAGGTTCTTGGCTTGAATGGTAAATGGGTTTGGAATCTATCACTTGAATGTCAGCAGTTTAGATTTTAGCTGTAAGGACATGAGTTTCTGAAGACCTTCACTCATTAGTTACTGCTTGTTCACAAGGTTAAATCCTGTTATGTACAATTGTTTTCTGTTTTGAGTTAATCAAATTTAAAGTTAACATCAATACTAGAAATGAAGCTTACATGCAACTGTGAGAAGCAGTTAACAGAATGAAGAGGGCATAATAGGCTGATGGTATTGGAACAGTCACTAGGAGAATGTAAAGTTCATATTCAGTGGCTGACTCTTCAGAAGTAATAGTATTTGTGAAATAGTTTTAGTTTTTCTGTGGAAAAAGAGATATACAGGTCTCTTTAAATTTAGAGGAATTCCAAGCAAGTTCATCTGATTGGGATTCAACATCTGATTCCAGCAGTGGTGTAAATCTTCATTGCTGCCCCTTTGGGTTAGGGAGAATTTCCATCCAAGAGTCTGGTTTACCAAATCTGAGGTATTATTAAATTGAAGGACACAATAGAGGTCAAGGAAAAATAGCACTAAAAGAAAAGTATGATCTCACCATGCTGCACTGCAAAGGAAAGTTCTGACTCATCATTTTGTAATGACTACTGTAACATGCTAAATGAATTGACTTTAGAAATCAGCTGGGGAAGAATCAACAGGAGTTCAAGCAACTGGTATAAGTAATGATGAAAGGCTTTGTAGGAAAGCAAAAGGTATTCTAAAAAGAAAGGTCTATTATTGGTAAGAGATGACAGAAAATATGAACATTATATTATTTTACATTTAGGAATTTGGCTTTAGTGGCATTTAGTGATATGCTTAAAGTTGGCCTGTTTTGAATAATACTGAAGACCAGTATTGAATAATACTGAAGTCTAGATACCAAGTTTCTAGCCAATATAAATTAGTATAAGACTAAACTTCAGTGGATTGACACGGGTTCTTACTGGTGATGGCTCTTTCCAGTATGTAAAATCTGTCTATACATGCAAGAATGTAATCCCAGTCACAAGGATGGAGACATCCTGCCTTGTCATTATAACCATAGAGCAGAATGGGCCTCACTGTTATTTCTAGAAATATTTTCTGGTTTTAGTTTTATCTTTAGTGGATAGCAATAATACTTGAATTCTAGTTTTGTTACATTTTCACACTAGAAAATTATTGCATTGGTCAGTTCCTCTTAAAGAGTAAGATGAGCTTCACCTCTGTTTCATGGCAGGAAGGAAGGGAATATTAAACCAAAGAATTTTTTACACAGCTTTTACATCTGTAGAGACAATTTACAAGATGGCTTTTACACCTTCTTTGTTGTGTGGCTTCTACCAAAGTAAAATCTGCAGTTTCCTTGGAAACAAAATTTCATGCCATTCAAGAATTGGATGATAAAAAGATTCTTACTCCTTAGTCATGCAGCATTTTGGTCCTGGAATCAAACATGATCTCTTTGATATGACATGAAAAATCCAAATGGAACAGAAAACTAGATAATGAAAATGAAAGCTGACATCTGTGAGAAATCTGAATTAGGTGAAGGTTTATGAAATTGCAATTTTTTTTCATTATATGCCACATTTAATTTCTTTTTTCATGTTATCTGCCACATTTTTCCTTACTTGAATTCAGTAATCAATGGACAAGAGATATGGACTAGACCACAGAAACACATGCTTCATATTCATGTCCCTACTACAAATTTCATTTGTTATTTGAGAAAATTACCTTACTTCTCATAAAATTTTTAAATCCTTTTAACCAAAAGATTCAATTGCAGGAGATTTAATGGTTTAAATTTTTTTTGAAACATCAAAATAGCTTTTGCTGGCACTCCGTAAAACTTTTTGATGGCAATAAGGAAAAGGAAAGTCTACATTCTCTAATCCATTAGAACACAAACTCCATGATTTATTTAACATAAAATTTCCTGGAAATTAATAGAACCTCTCTGAATTCTCCCCTTATCCTGAGGACTTAGAACATTTTTTTTAATCTTTTAAAGATATTGCATAACTTCTTGATGTAGATTGCTTTCACTGCCTTCTGAAAAAGCCATTCTATCGTATGTGGGATACATCCATATGCATGGAAAAAGAGCAGTAATAACTCCAATAATGACCAGAAACAGCAGAGTTTTATGTCTTAGATAGTTATATCAACAATTTTAGTCAACATGAAAAAATGGAAATTATCTCATTTCATTCTCCCTTACTAGACAGAGAGAGTACTCCACAGGCTACTGTGATTAGAAACTCGCCTGTAAAACAGAGCAAAGATAAAAGAGAAAATTCATTCTAGGAAATCTCTGTAACTAAGATGAAGTGCAGAAAGGAGCAAGACCTCTTCCTTAGAATGGAACAAGACATATTCTTTAGAAATGGAGAGACATCTTGTAAATTTAGTTCTTTCTTTCCATGTTTTTCCTCAAAAAAAAAATTTTTTTTGTGTTGAACAAAACACACTTCTTGATATAAAACAGATACTTTTAAATTTCTGATGAAAAAGAAGTTTGTTTTCAGTCTATGCAGCTGTGTTTTTTTTTTTCTTCAGTCCTTGCTCAGAAATTATTATTCACACTTCTCCTGAGTCTGTGCTCAGCTGCTCATCTTTAATAAGTACTTAACAAAACTTCTTTCTTCTGCTGTTTTCCCATCTATTCTATTTAGACGATAACCTTCCAAGAGCAGAGGCTATTCCTCATTTAATTAGAGGCATTTATAGCATTCTAGTCTCAGAGATGGCAACTAGACACTATTGTAGCAAATAATGAAAGTATCTATGAACAGTGGGTTCACAGAGAAATTTCACTGCAACAGTTGATAACACACAGCAATACATCAAAATTGCACTGAGTAAGCTGAAATGGGGAGAATGTTGGTATGCAGTGAAATTCCTGTATGGCTCTTCCAAATTATTGAAACTTTTGGGGAATGGAGGGACAGGTGTTGGAAGATAATTCTGTAGCAATTATTCCAAGTTGTTGTCTGGGGAGGAGACTGTTACAGCCAGGACAATAGTTTTGTGATTATGAATAACAAGCCAAGAATCTATAATTAATTATTCATTAATTATCTGTTTTCCTATTAAATTCATGAGAATGCTCAATCATAGGGACTCCTTTTTTCATATTTTCAGATTTACTGTTGGCTATTGTTTCTGTTAATTGTTTGTTACCTTTAATAAAGATTTACTTAAATCATCATGACTATTACTCATGGTATATTCCAGGAGAGACACAATCAGCAAAACCTTAAAGTACAACTCCTCTCACACCTGTGAGGACTTGCAGAGACAACAGACAATTTAATTCAGTTTTCTGATCTTTTGAAAGGATCTTCTATACTCATTTTCCAGCAATTTCTGAGAGGTCTTAGGCCTCTTGAAAAGAATATATTCAGAAGCATTAATGAAATGTACGTAACATTTTTTCTTGAAATTGATGCATAAAGTACATCAAAGAGGAAATGGAAATGTAGCTATTCATATTTTAACCTATTCTAAATTAAACTTAGAGCGTGAACTCTTGACTTAGATTTATGAATTATTTTGTAGCAGTGAATCTGAATGCATGTTATCAGCGTTGAAGAACCCAGCACATCAAGTTCTAAAGTTGAAGTTGCTGTGACATTAGCAGGTACAGTGTTTAACCAAGGCAATAAGCATGTGCATGCAGCCATCCATGGGTGAACATGTCCAGAGCCATTCTCTGGGGGATGATCTACAGCCCTTTATTCCTAAACACAAATTTAAGCAACTGGGCCTGTTGATGTCATAAATTAACAAAGAGAAAGCATCTAATAGAATTTAGGAAAAAAGTAAAGGCAAAATTTAATGGAACTCCGTTAACAGTGATATGAGATAAACTTACTAATATTTGTCTTAAAAGGCTAAGCAGAAATATATATAATCATGACAAAATAATTGCAAAGTAGATTGATATCTGGCTTGCTTCAATATCCAGCTTTTAACATTACAAAGATAGAGATATTCCAGCAATTCCAGACTTACACAAATGGATGAAAATGAACATTCAAAATATGACACTTCAATTTCTGCTGTGGGCTATGCACGAAAGAGTAAAATGATGGAAAGAATTTACTAGCCAAACACCTAGCACATATCTTGAAAGACTTCAAACATTAAGATTGCATTCAAGTCTGCAGTCATCCACTACCTTTATAAAAACCTTCAACCACAGAAGCTCAGCTAAAAAGCATCTGGATCAAACAGGGAACTCAATCCTTCTGACAGTCCCAAACTTAATTTCCATTATAATGAGAAAAAACTGTCATAAACACACTCAGCACATTTGAAATTCAGTGTTTCTGCCTTAATGCCATGACATAAGATATACAGAGCAAATATGGCTTTAGAAAGCTGTACAAGATACACGCCTCTTGAACCCCAGTGCAGAACCACCTGAGATGTCAGAAAGAACTCACTTTTTTTTCTCTCCTGTGCCTCAAGACACACACCATGATTTTGAGGTTAGGCCTTCAGGACCTAGCCTGATTCTTCTCCCTCCTGCTTTGGCCAGCCTATCATACTTTACAAACAGTTTTTAACACCTTGATATTTCAATCATGTCCACCAAAACCTGGTGTACTTTCTGTCTAAACCTTCTTAGTTGCTGTTTGGGTGGAAAGTGAAGATATAAATAAGGTTGTGATTGATCAAAGTAGTTGTTCACAAAAAAAACCCTACCAGGCAGAAAGCGAAAGCTTTGAGGGAGAAATCCAGTTTTAAAACCTATTTAATTACTACCAGTTAGATGAAGAGCAAGCTAATATAGCCCTAATTTGAAAGTTTGGCAAGAAATGAGAAATCAAAATGGAGTGTAATTGAAATAGCACAAAGGGAAATTTAATATTCGCTGATCAGACTTTGTCAGTGGATGGGGAAAAAATGTTTCATTGCAACCACAGCCTTTTATAATAATCTCACAAATCATGTTGTTTATACCTAACAGAGATTGCTAAAGAATGAATCTGGGTTTGTATCATATCAGAGAGCTTTTGTTGAGGAATACACTCAGTGCCAGTAGCTCTGTGAGCAGCTGCAGTGCCAGCTCCCGGTTCAGATCTGAGTGGTGAGAGCTGGAGACAAGAGGCCATAAACTGGAACCAACCTTTGCACAGCAAAGGGCACAGGGACCTGTGGTGCCAACCAGGGGACTGGACACTCAGAGACACGACAGGAGCTGAGGACTCAGCTGGAAGACCCCACACTTCCCTGCACTTTGATTGTGAGGGCATAAAAGTCCGGGGCTTCCTCTGCTCGGAGTCCCTTCCCAGAGACACCAGCTCCAGCTGTTATTCTGTTGTTGTTCCAACATTAAATTACTGAAAGGATCCAGAGGTCTGAGGCTCTGCTATGGAAAGCCTGGGGTCGAGTTGGTGAGGAAACTGAGTGTGACTGTGTGAGTGTGGGGTGTGTAAGGAGATACCTGTTGTGAAGGGGCCTTGGTCCCATCTCAGGTGGTGCAAGTGTCACTGCCAGAGTGTCACTGCCAGAGTGTCACTGCCAGAGTGGCTCATGGATGGTCAGACAGGAAGCTTTTCTTGACCCTTTCCTAGCTGACCCTAGGAAGTACCTCTTACTCTCCTGTTCTTTTCTGTGCTGGTTATAAAAGGGGCTTGCAGACATTTTCTAGACATTATTACTGTGTAATATGCACATGAGGGAAAAAAAAAAAAGAGTGCTTTCTCATCTAACATATGAGGATTTGCCAATTTTGTACAGTTGTTTTTATCCTTTTCCTACAGAAGCATGTTGCATTTCATAAATATTTAATTGTAGGTAGCCCTCCAAGGCTTTTATGTAGATTGAGCACTTTTTCCCTTCTACAACCCTAAAAGCAGAATTCCTCTTGCTGTCACCATCTGTGTTTCTATTCAGTTTATTTTACATCTTCCTATGCACTGATTTATTCACCTGATACCAAAATCTAAATAGAGTATGTTTATGCAGTTCATTACTTCACTGAGATCAGAAAAAAGTGAGTGAACATTTTGGATGGGAAAAGTTTTAGACTAAACCTCCCAACTTTACATGCTTTAAAACAAACTGTAAAGGATCAAAATGCAAAAATTAGAGTTTTTTGATTTTTGCAAGGAGTAGGCCATGAAAGAAGCAGGAAAGGGGAGTTTGGGTAGAGATGAGAGTGACCTGTGGAGTTGACAGTTCAGGCCTGTCTTAGGCATGTTTAGTGTGACCTCATCTACAAAACAAAAGTGTGTGTGGATTGTTAGCTGCATTTGCCTTTATCCTTAGGCAAGTACAGAATTGCCAGGTGCCAGACCAATTTCTGTATCAGCTTAAAAACAGCACCAACAATACGTGGATTGTTTTAGACTGTGAAATCACAGTGGATTAGAAACTTAAATAAACAAACTCTAGAGCACAAGCAATAGTAGCTCCGAATTTCAATAAGACATTTGACAAGGTGTGGAGTGCTTAAATCCCACATTTGAACAGGAAAATATTTGTATGAACTTTGTGCATATTTTGAGTAGTTGAATCAGGCTCCCAACCAGGCAATTCTGAATTTGTCTAACTTGACACTTGAAATACTGCATGTCCAGCACAAGATATGGCAAGGAGCAACACCTTTTGCTTCAGTGCAACATTAGTCACTGATGTTAACAGCCCATCCCAAGCCTAGAAAGTATCTGCCAAAACAAGAAAGAAAGCAGATATTGAACTGCTGAATGGGGCAAATGTATGTCCATTTGGGACAGGAGAATTCCAGGGCTGACAGTGAGCACCACCACAGACTCACAGCATCAGCTGGTCCAAGGTTGGCAGCTCAAGGAAATTATGTCAGTACTAGGAACATGCCAGTCAGAGCCTATCCAAATGTATCTGTGCAAGAAGGCTAGCAATCAGCAAGTCACTGAGAATCTTTCCTGCTCTGACTGTACATCACTGTACAAGAGCATTATTTTAGGGCATGTTCTTGTTCAAGATAATTACATTTAATAATGCTGAATAAAGGAAGGTCAGAGAACAAGACAAAAAATGGGAGCACTGGCTATTCTCTCTTTTTAGTTGTTAATGTACTTCCTGACTCCAAGAAAATAATTACCAAAAGAAATTATCATCAAGGCAGAAGAAGATTTCCTTCCTATTAGAGAATCTTCTGTACTCTCCCAGAAGACTCTGCAGCCTCAAGTCTTCAACATAACCTCTCACTGTACTCCACAAAATCTATGGGGTATGTAAAATTCACTCTGTTGTGCTGCAACACAGCTGTCACATTCATATTAGGCACTCTGAATTGAAAATATCCACCCCAGACTCAACAGATGGTAATTCTCCTTTAGGAGCATATAAGCATTACATAGAGCCAGTGGAAGGACAGGAAAATATTCAGAATACCATTAATTCAGCCATTCAAGACCCCTTGCACACTTGACAATCTTCCATGGTCCTCTTTTATTTAAAAGGGCAAATTTATCTTAAAATTTTCAAGATTTACTCCAGTAATGTGACATGGTAAAACAAACTAAGAAACAGCAACATGGAAATATAGCCTCAAAACAAAACAGAAACCAAACTCCTAATCAAAAAACCAGCAAAAAATATGAATATATAGAAGGGGATCAAGGACGTTCTAATGAATATATAAGCAGGTGAAAATCAATAGATATTAAAAATAAAAATGGGAGACATCTAAAATTCTAAATAGTATGAACTTAGATTAATTTAATTGTCCTTTAAATAGAATAGAACAACAAGTAAGGATTTGCTCTAAATGTAAATGAGAGTGAAGTAGAAGTCATTATCTTAATTATTGAAATTATTTTATTGGAGTAGAAATCTTTCTTTTCACATATGCTTCTTCTTCTGAATGTACAGGAAGAAATAAATTCTTCGGTTCAGTTTCCAGCTAATTCGGTTCAATAACAACTCCATTCAAAGCTGGAAAATCAAATAAGATCAGGAAAAGCTTTTTTTCTCTGTTTCTGTGTGAGACTATTATAAGGTATGTGGTACTGAAATTTCAGACACTTCTGAAAACTTAAAGGAGCTCTCAGTGACATTTACCTTAAATTGTTTGAATCAATTTTGTGTATATGTGAATGTGTGGCCAAAATATAATTTGACATGGTGCTGGGAACCTATTCCTGTCAGATATTATCCTCCTTGTGATTTTTCACTGGATGAATCAATGATTTTCTGAAGTTCTTCAGGGTCTCTTGCACTCATGCTCACTGAATAACAGAATTTTTGGGTCTGATTTTACACTTGGATGGCAACTTTTGGCAGCACCACCAATATAAAAACATATAGAGAGCAGCCACAGGGCTTTCCTGGCCAAAAGGACTGCCAGATTCTCTGATTGCTTCCAAACAACACTGACAGGCTGTTGAGTTCTGTTTTATCAGGTAACAAATACTCACTGATATCACCTCAAACCCATGATGCCTTTTTCCATTTCCTCCTTTCCTTCTACAAGATGGAAAAGGGGAGATGAGAAGCAGTACTTGACTCAAGTTTAGAAAATAAATCTGTCTGGGACCACCAGAGAAGCTTCTGAGAGTTCTTAGTTCATCTGAGAGACTAAAGCAAAAGGAGAATGAGTAGTGTTATTACTGTGAAATACTTTAAAGTAGCAAAAATCTGAAAGAAGAAAAATCCTCCCTGAGATCTATGAAACCAGAAAGATTATCAGGAAGTTTTGCAGCTTGAGTTCTGGCAGCAAAAGGAAAGGAAGGATCATCATTGATTTTGTGTGAAGCAGTCCATTTCTTTGATGACAAATTATAAATATATTTTACTACTTCACACAGAAAAGCTGTTGATAATAATGATGATAGGGGAGTGAGAGCTCCTCCATGAAGTACAGTACTATTGCTCTTCTGGAGCTATGACAGCATTGTGTATACAGAAGTGTGAATTCTCAGGCTGTAGTCATTTTTCTCCATACTGGTAAGGATGATGCTGTGTGCTCATGTGGCAAAAGATTCCTCCTAAACCAGACATGGCACAGGTGAGAAAAAGAGGCTTTGTCTCATCCTCACTGGCCAATTTCATAATTCTATTTCATGAGAAGGTCAGATGGTTAAGGAAACGTTCCTGTCTGTCCCTGGAGGAGCCACTCTGTCAGTCACCCTCACCACCTGAGTTGGGACTGGGGCCCCTTGGCCGTGGGAGGCTCTGTCACCGAAATCATTGGGAAGAAATTAAACCCTCCAACACCATCTTTTAAGTGTTAGTGAGCCAGGCATTACTTTATTCTGAACAGGGTGTGCAGTGAGTCATTCCAGCTACACACACACCTTTAAGACTTTTCACTCATTTATACATATTTATCAAACAAAGAAATTAATATTCATTTGTTCTAAGTTATATGATTATCTTCATTTATTTGTATTCTATCCTATCCCTTATTGATTTCTTGCACTTGGTGCTAATTTGATCCACATTCTTTAGTGTTCTTTTTGTCCTTTCTCAGATAAGGAGTCTTCACCTCTCATGCTGTAATGTCTTTATTAATGTCCTCTGTATCTTCTTGTTACTCCAACACCTCCTTAAAGGGCAATAAATATATGATCCCACTTATTCAATCTACAACTCCCTCAGGCTTTGTTTATTGCAGTTTATCAGGTCCAGTCCAACAAAACTCAAAAACAATGATAACAGTCTGTGAAAAGAAACCCAGCCTGCTGGCAAAAATGGACACAGCTTATAACCAACAATCAGTTAAAAAGTTACTTAAAACCATTAATTAGAAAAAACATTTAGGAAAGTTATATAATTTCCAGCAGCTCCTATGGGTGCCCCACTTGTCTCCTTACACACCCCACACTCACACAGTCACACTCAGTTTCCTCACCAGCTTGACCTCAGGCTTTCCATAGCAGAGCCTCAGATCTCTGGATCCTTTCAGTAATTTAATGTTGGAACAACAACAGAGTAACAGCGGGAGCTGGTGTCTCTGGGAAAGGACTCCGAGCAGAGGAAGCCCTGGACTTTTATGCCCTCACAGTCAAAGTGCAGGGAAGTGTGGGGTCTTCCAGCTGAGTCCTCAGCTCCTGTCGTGTCTCTGAGTGTCCAGTCCCCTGGTTGGCACCACAGGTCCCTGTGCCCTTTGCTGTGCAAAGGTTGGTTCCAGTTTATGGCCTCTTGTCTCCAGCCCTCACCACCCAGAGCTGAACCTGGAGCTGGCACTGCAGCTGCTCATAGAGCTACTGGCACTGAGTGTATTCCTCAATGGGATTTCCCATATACTTTCCATTATCTGCTCTGTCAGTACCTATCTGTGCCTGTGTGGACTCACTGATCTAAGATGCCTGTTGTCACCATTTGTACAGAAGACATGTCACATAAAAAATGGAATTATGCCTGATTCATTTAATTCTGAGGTTGTTTGTCCTGCAGGTTTGTAATGCAGTGGAGCTGGAATGACCAGTCCTTTGTCAGCATTGTTGTATCTCTGCGGTTTGACTCCTCCTGATGAGTAATTCTTTTTATAATGTTATTTTACAGCACTTTCTGATATCTTTAATAGTAATAAGGTGCCTAGATACCAGCTGTCTAAAAATACCTAAGATGATCTGATAGACTGAATAGGCACAAAAAGTGAAGTCACGAACTAAGAACTGAAAAACAGAGTAAAAGATTTGGAAAGCAAATCAAGTATTACAGAAACTGCAGTTTGATACAAAATCTTGAGGAAAAAGATCTAGAAAGTACATGGAAAAACAAAGAAAACATTAAAAGAAAAAAAACTTAAATTATGAAGAGCTCAGAATGTAAGTAGAGATGTGGGAAAATGTTAAAATATGAAGCAACTGGATGTACATTATAAATGCAGTATGGAGACACTAAAAACATAACAACTATAATCTTTTAGTTCTGTCTTCTTTAGCAATGTTTAACTCTTTACTGAAATAGAGGCTCAGAACTGGTTGTTTTCTGGAATTTTTGCATTCCTGCACTTGGTATGCTGATGTCTGTGGTCCTCATATTCATCAAAGATTGAATATTGTGTGCTCTTTTTGATCAATAATAAAGTAATAGCAAGAAACAGAAAAAAAAGTATGCATACAGTTTAGATAATTTTCAGTCTTCTTTAAAGAGAAGCCAGTAGTAGATCAATTAGCATTTGTCATAACATCTATTGTACCTTGTTGCTCTTCATAATAAATGTATTTCCACCAGAACATAAAATAGACAGTTTACATATATATACACATGGTCTTTTGATCTGTATTCAAAGCTTGTTTGCTGCGACTCCTTAGCTTGATTCTAACGTGCTGCATCCTATCCACACTCTTGGCAGATTGAAATATATGACTTAATCATGTTCATTTTCACAATGCTCAGAGGCTTGCCAGTGAGCAGACTGCCTGTGACCTCTACAGCTGGTGGAGCATCCCTTTGGTCAGTAGCTGACTGATTCTTTTCCACTTGTGGTAGAACTGGCAGACCCACCTCCATGGCAGGCAAATCTCTAAATGCTGCTTTGCTCATTCGTTAGTTTTACATTGTGATCTTTGACCGCATTTATAACCTTTCTTCTTAACTCTGTATCTGACTGAATATCTGTTTTCCTTGTACTGATCCGGCTTGCAAACTCCAGAAAAAAAAGCCCCATTCTCTTCCATGATTTTCCTTTGGGTTGTACAAAGTCAAAAACTGGAGTGTAAAGGACATGAGTCATCATTTGACAGTTTAGCTAAGGGGAAAGAGAATGAGGAAGTTAAATATATCATTTTGTGTTCTACTCAGGGTTGTTCAAGGATACCATGAAAAGAAAACAAGTAGCTCCTTGATGGAAGAAAATATTGTGCAAAAGCACTGAAAATAGAGATTATCATGTGATGATAAGAAGCCTTCAGACAACTTTGCATCAGTCAGATAGAATTCCAACTTTACAGCATTTAACCAGAAATCTTTTCCTTTCTTAAAATTTTTGCAGATAAGGAAAGACAAGGAGACCTCAGAATGTGATCAAATATAAAAAATTTGCTTGTAGAAGATAGATAAAATAGGTAAGATTAATTGCACCTATTTACATGAAGAAGCCTGAAGGATGACTAAATCCCTGTATTTAATGAACTTCTTAAGGGTCTTGGAAGGTTATAAATCATTAAATATGTTAACACATTCAGGGACAAATTGTAAGCAGTGTTCCTGTAAATCTAGGGTACATTTGTCAGCTCGTATGGAAGCTCCACTCTGCTGGCAGCTCTTTAAAGTGAGACTTTTACTGTACACCTAGAGATTGGCTAAGACCAGAGAAAACCTGCAGGTGCAATTTACCATCTACAAAGCACTACATATTTCAAAATTCCCTACAGAAACACAGTTTGGGAATGTGTTGTAAAGGTTTCTCCTAGTGAGACATTGGTATCTCACTGAACTTTAATGATTGCTTGTGGGTTAAAACTAGAGGGCTATATTAAAATCTCAGAAAAAAATTTGAATCAACTTATCAAGACTCCTGGAGATAAAAGGCCTCCTACTTATCTCTGATAGACCTGATTGTGCCTTATTGTTTCACAGCTTTAAATATTCCCCTCATTAATGGTAAGATAATTATCATTCCACCAACTCTGACAAAGCCACCATTTTTCAAAGTAACATTCCATACAAGACATGGAGAAAAAAAGAAAACATTTAGACAAGACTATTAATAAGATGAACTTGCACGTGAATTTTGAGAGCACGAGTCTTACTCATTTTCAGTTTCAGTTTAATTTAGCACCACTACACTTCAGCAGAAGTTGAAGGCATCTTAATCAAACCAGAAAAACATACAATTATTTTTAAAATACTGTGTACAGGATATGCCTGATAGACTGGTGGATAAGCTATAATCTGAGTAAGTATAAATATATGCATGTATGTACAAATCTACACATGAATTCATGCACATTGGGAGGTATTTAAAAGACCTGTAGATGTGACAGTTGGAGACATGGCTTAGTGCTGGACTTGTCAGCATTAAATTTTTATTTAGACTTGAGGATTGTAAAGGTCTTTTCCAACTTAAATTATCCTATCATTCTAAGATACACAGAAACCCTGTAATGACACAGCCTGGGGTCTGCCAGGCTGGAGCAGCTCTTGGGAGCAGGCTGTGGAGAGGCTGGTGGGCAGTACCCAGCAGCATGGAGGGCCACCACCCTCCCCGTGTGCATTAGCAGGGGCACAGTCAGCCAGTGAAAGGAAGGCATTACCTCCCTCTATGGAGCACTTGGATCACCTTCAGGACATTTTACCCAGCTTTGGGCCACCCTGTACAATAAAAGTGCAAATCTAGAGGATAGTGACCAGGTTGGGTCTGGATCACTAAGCCTCTAAGCAGAGGCTGCATCACCAGAGCTTGCTCAGCCTGGAGAATGTTTTCCTGTGAGGGATTTAAGAGTAGTCCTCAGGACGTTCAGGGATGTCATTGAGAAGGTGGAGCCAGGGTCTTATTGGTGGTCCATGGACGAGAGACAATGAGTATAAACTGAAATTAGATGCTCAGTGGAATGTTTTCTCCATGGGAAAAGTTGTCAAGTCACCCAGAGAGGTCAGGCAGGTGTGGAATATGTCAAGACCAGACTGGGTAAACCACTGAGCAACCTGGACTGATGTCCCACCTGAGTTAAACCATGATACTATAAGGTACAACATATTTAAGGTCTCTATTAGTATCTGTATTACTACTAGATATGTTAGTGAAACTAATTGACTAGACTAGATGGACTATACTAATTGAATATGATAAATTATACAGAGAATTTAATCTCAAAGACAATGTAGGAAAAGTTCTTAAATCAGCTGCGTCCCCTAGATCACAATTTCTACAGGTACTTGAGATTGAGAATAATTTTTTATATTCATATGATTTACTGAAATCAATAGGACTACTCAAAAAGTGGAACTAGGCACTTGAGGGCATATTGCTAGGCTGGGATCTTTTTGTGCTCAATTCCACAGAAGTTGTTTCTGAGAAGCAGGATGGAGTTTAATATTTGCCTACTAAAAAACTGAGCAAAAAATACCAACAAGCACTGTGAAGTGTGCTCATTTCATCAAATGGAGATATTTTAAGTATACAGAAACAGAATTTTTGTGCTTGGACTTTTGTACTTGAACTTTTTCATAAACTGATAAAACACATTATAAGGGAATGGTATTTGAAATTTTACATGTGGTGTTTTAAAACATCTCTGATAGAAAATCAAAACTGATTTGCTTTGTCTGCATAAGCAAAAGACAATTTCCATTTTCTTCCAAGAACAATGTCAATAAATAGTCAGCCAAGCAATACTTAGTAGAAAATGGCATAATTTTTTAAATATCCATGCAGATATAAATAGAATAGCTGATGTACTCTCAGATCTTATATTTCAGTTTTCACTAAAACATTATGAACAAGTCTAATAAATAAAAAAATTTACTTCAGTGCAAAAAAAGCCCCTAAAACAACAACACCCTCTCCCCAAAAAAAACATACACAAAAAAAACAACAACTACTTCCAGGTAATTTTATATGGCAGAATGCTGTTCTGTTCACCTCTGCATTTTTCTTTTCATTACTTTTCTATGATCCAGTTTATATTCCTTACAGTTTATGTCCAATGGCTGAGATAATGGAGCTAGCCAGAGGGTAGTTGCAAGAAGTGTTTAACATATGTTGTTATGTGTATAAAATCAATAGTAAAAATTATTGCCAGAGCAACTTTAAAGCAACAAAAAGCAGAGTATACAGTAAAGCCAGATTTAGGGGAAAAACCACCCCATTTTGTTAAATATATTTATATGGCTATGGATTTAGACTTATGACAACAGGACAAAGCCTTGCTCATGGGAATAGTGCTGCATTATTTAACTGGAATTGCTGAGAACCAATATGAGCAGGAAGCTGATGGATTATGCTTTTGCTTTACAAAAAGAAAAAGATTTTTTTATACATCATATAGATTTTTGTTATGAAAATAAAGAGAATATTTATTCAGAAATGCAATGAAATTTTACATTCTATGTTATACCAGTCTTATTGATTTAAAAATAATCTACTCTACACATTGTTAAACATAAACAAAACTTCCTAGGAGGATGGAGTATATTAGATCATGTCTTATGAAGACATTGCTTTCTTTGCCACAGGAATCTCTTATGACATTAATGTAAATACTAAAAGTATAGCTGGTCAGAAATCAGTCTTACAAGTCTAGTCCTCCTCTGTTATCTCTGGTTCAGAGAATATATTTAACCTTGAAAATATGAGCATAGGAAACACTTTCAGAAATTATCATCTTTTTTAAAGACTTCTTCCTTTAAGCTTTTAGGTAGAGGTTGGCATACTTCTCTTTTTCAAGAGGGAACAGACAACCCATTTACTTGAAACAAGAATGTAATCAAAGTTAGATTTGGAATGTCACCTAAACTTCTGTGTGTTATCCCCTTTAAATCATATTAAACAGCACAAACTTTCAGGATCCCTGTGCTTGTTTTTTTTCCTGTTAACTTGTCCCTTGGGATATTACACTTGGGTTCTGTTCCACAGAACACTTATACTTAGCTTGTTCATTTAACTAATCTTGAACTGAAGAGTAGACTCAGCATAGATAATGTTTCTTCAACCTCACGTAATATCTGAACATTTTTAAAATAAAATTTAGACTAATATATTTTTTTTTAAAAGGAACCTGTCAGAGACCACACAGAGCAGAAATGAAAAGGCAGGATCCAGAGAAGCCAGTAGATTCATGGTTGAAGAAGATGCCAAGGACAGAAAGAATCAATCCCTCTAACTGGGTTGGCAAGCATGGATAGTCTGTTTTGGCATAATCAGTAATTTGATTTCCCATGACAGGATTAAAATCTGAGCCCTAAGATTACCAAGGGAGAAGAACATCCCCTGCCCTTTGAGTAAGGCACAGAGGAGGGGAGCAGAGCTGCTCCAGCTGACCCAGTCATCAATTCATAACACCATGAAATTCATTTCTCTACTAAGAGTCTATCAAAGCTGACAAATTGGCATCCTAAACAAACATTTTTCGATAGTTTTGCATAACTATGTGCTTTCAGCTGGACAATGGTAATTAAAGATTTTTTGCTGCTGTGTTACAGCACTAATTGCGCTGCTGGGAAAACAGATGTCCATGAGGTATTGTCATGACAGCATGTGTTCTTTGGACTTCTTTGCACCTACAGGGTTTTTGGATGTCCAACACCCTTTACTCTGGTGTGCTTAGTTTTATCTGCAGATAATGTCAGAGAGAAACCACTTTTGTGGTGGCCACTGGCTGTGATGCAGCTACAACACACAACTATAGCCAAATGTAATTGATATATAAGCATCATGCCATAACCCTACTGATTTTTATCAGTGGTAGTCTTAATCTCCAGTGGCCTCAATACATCCACTGAGTAAGTACAACATGACTTTTGAGTCAGCAGCAATGTCCCACTCATGTTTTCTATTCCTCTATTGACAACAGTTAGGAAAAGGGAATGTTAGTGTTTTAGGAGTTTCTCATGTAAAGTTTTGTTTCAAGTTCCAGGGATGTAGAGATCCTATTCATTTCTCCACCACTCTTCTTACAAAGTATTTTTTAGGCTACCTATCTTTGAATTTTCACCAGACACGCATGATGATCTTTCTGCCAGTGAAACCCAGCTACCAGTAGAATTTTAGATTTTGTATAAAATAATGGATATAGGCACCTCCAAAATTCCTATTTATTTGAAATAATATTCCTTTTCCCAGAGTCACCTAAGTGTACTGCTAAGTGCTTGAAAACTACAAAGTAATCATCTGTCACCTATCTGACATGCTCCAGTACACAATGTAAAGCAAGAAACCATTCTCCCTCAACAGATGTAAAAGAGCTGCCTGTATTGTGATTGGTTAGCTAATATTTAAAATCTGTTTCAAATCAGAGGTGAAGTTGATTTATACATTCAGTAATATATTTTGGGTATATTTTTTTCCCCAAAATATATCCTGTGTCCCTGGATAGAGATGGAATAAACAACAAAAGACACATTTCATTCTTCAGAAGTTCATGCAGTGTTTTTAGCTAAATATTTGTCAAAAAGAAGCTTTTTCATTATTTTCTCCTTCAGCTAAACTCCCTTTCCCTATCTTTTCAGTCCTTTACCCCTGAGATGTTCCATACAGCTTGGAAATTCCTTTGCCATTGCATTTGTTATCTATTCCAGAAACAGCTGTGCTTTTCCAGAACATTGTTTCAACCTCCTTATGAAAGGACTGACTCTATCAAAAGCTTCTATTCTTTCAGCTACTTCCAAATAGTAAGATTTAATTGTTCCTTCATTTAACCTGGAAGAGAATTGGTCTAGCAGGCTTTCTTCTTCCATGAAATGTGATTGTTGACAGATTAAATATGTTATTATCAGCAAACAATACCACTAAATGCAGTGAGAGAAGGGTACTAAGGGCTTCAATTTTTTTAACTAGAAAGCAGAATAAAATGATTGAGGTTTTATTTATTATCATCATCATTATTGTTATTATTATATTGTTTTATTGTCTTCTTAGAAGCTGTGTTGGTAAGATACTGCCCTTTTGGTACATTTGGTTAAATGGGTACTTATTTTATATTATAATAATATCGATAAATAACACTATGCAATCCATACATTGATCATAAAATATCACTTTAATTAAAGAACTTATTAAATAAGTACAAGATTGATTACATTATCCAAGTGTGCTTTTACCAGCAATTTTAGCAGGAAGACAAAGGAGGAGAAGACAGATAAAAACTATAGATAATCAGATTCTCCAGAAAAAGTGTTTTCTCTTCCTGTTGGGGTCACAGAGCAAGATATATCTGTGTCTAAATGTATGTGTGAGGATCTGTTCATTTGACAAGGTTATTGCTGGTAGACAAGGTTAGATGTTCCCTGTGTGTCAGAGAGATAGTTCACAGCAATTTCTTTGTGCTTAATAATAGGTGTCAGTTCTTGAGAAATTATTTTTCTTTGACTTTCCTATGACTGACGACCACATATTTATTCATAGTTTAATACCAACAGTTTGAGTCTCAGGCCAGGTAGCTCCACTGGACACATACTGCTCACTCAGTCAGGAGAGCATCCTTGTTCTGCCTTTCAGGGCTAGCATGTAAAATAAACTTCTGGGGAAAATCTTCTCAAAAAACTCAGTGTAAATGTGCACTGAAAAATAGCAGGACATGAACACCATGGTTACTAATACATGGAAACCTCCTGTACATACAAGTCACAAGATTTGATTGTCAGGGTCTGTGTCAACACAATGTATCATTTACTTGTCTCTCCACAATGACTGTAAGGTATTTGGAGTGGTTATATCTTTCACAGAATACAACAATTGTCTCAGGTTTTTTTCAAAGTACAGATCAATCTCTACAGTTATTCTGAATTTTTTATCCTCGTAATGTTTTTTCTGACAAAATAATTGTTTTCCTTTCATTTCTTTAATGTTGAGAGTATACTTTACTTTTCAGCTGAAAATTTTTATATTCTATGTGCAAATTTACAACAAAATGGCATTCTGAAATATAAACACAGTGACATTTTGAAAATGTTTTATTGCAATCAATTTTTAGAAACAAAGCATTTCACTATCTTCAGTGAACTCCTTCTAGCATAATTTTTTGACATGTCAAAATTGTTGTATTTCAAGATAAATCAAGTATTTCCAAAGAACTCTTTATGGAGCATGAATCCTGTTTTTCACACAGGTCTATCTTTTCTCTTTAGAGATCTTTCTGACAAGTTATCCCTCCTGAGAATTTTCCATCTTTTTCTTTCCTATCTCAGTGTTTCTCCATTAAGCAGCAGTTTGTTAACTTATGGTCAGAATTGTTACTTTAGTTTCTGACCACAAAACCTCTAACCTCTATGAAAGTCTGAAAAATCATTCTCTTACGGGGTAGGAAGACTGAACATCCTCAAATACACTTTTTTTATACAGAGAAGTAATTTCATGCTCTCAGTGATTTCTATCATAGTAGATTGGTTTACTTATCTCAGTAAAGTTGTATGTATGTATATTTCCAAGACTTTAGTTCTTGCACAGTTAAAAAGTCCAATCTTGTAGCTGAGAAATATGAAGAACAGGAGCTATTTTAATGATGCCTATAAAGTTTGAAATTTACCATTGTATTGTATTGTCTTAGTTTATATATTTTACATATTTTTATGTATATATATGTTTTGTATTTTATATATTTTAATTGCATTTGCATAATGGTCTATCAGCATGAAGACAGAAATAACCCAAACCAGCACCACCTCCACCAAAAATCTCACTGTCAATAGAAAAAAATCTGGCCTTTTCAGGGCTTACTCCCACATGAGTTTAACAAGTCTTCATCAGAGTGAAAAGCATTATTCAGTCCCTTCAGAGTAAGTGAGGTTGTTATTTGAGTTAATATGCTCTATAACATATCTCTAACCTAGAAATGGTGAATATTTAGGCTGTAAGTTTGTCCTACTCAGGGTGTAACATTATTTGGAATAGAAGGAGGATGATATTATAGGAACTAGCAGGGTTCAATGAACACTAACATATATAATTTTTAAATTGGTATGTAAGCATAATCTGTTATTGAAACAACAGAATTTAGAATTTTTTCAATTATATTATATGAAACTTACTGTTAAACACAGATTTTCCTTTAGCTCAATATATTATTAAGCACCGAAAGAAATATATTGCTCATGTCAAAATAAGGGTTATAAGACATAAAACATTATTTTTAGTAGATCTGATGGGCATATTAGTAGCATAAGGCATACTATCAAAATAAAGGAGCATTTGAAAGAAAAATTGTGAACACAAAATTATATTTGCCACATATTTAGATCTCTTCAGTGTTGACTGTGATGCTTTGGATAAATTACTGCATGTAATGTATTAATTGGCTGGTTTGAATACGATTTAGTCATGGGTTTTGTCATATTTCTTTCCTTATTTCTGATTTTTTAATGTTCTTTATATTATCATGTCATTCTGGTTTAGTTGTTTAAAAATGGCAAAAGCTTAGGAGCAATCCTAAGTTTTAAACTTAGTGGACTCCAAGCTGTTCAATTAAAATTCAAACAGCCAAAGAAAACCCCCAAAAATGAAAAGCAAAGTTTCTTTCTATTTCTCTTCTGAAAAATATTGGGGCATTTTCTATTCTGTAGGAACTGAGGAAGTTAGAGTTTCTCTAGAAATATTGATTATTTAGATAAGTAGCAATCTACATCTTTGAACCCCTGTGATCACAAATGGCAGAGAGGCTTAAGTATCTTGAATTCTAGACCAAAGTCACCTCCATAAAACCATGCTGTCTGTCACTCTAATTAGGGAAGGTGAGACTGAAAGCACTATTGTGCTGTTGACAATAATTTGCCTAATAACACTCACTTCACTGAAGCAAGCAATAAGACAAGGGGCTTAAAGTAACAAACAATAATACCATGCTAAGATAAATACTTCAGAGGCCTCTGCTAGCATTTAATGTCTTCTTTAAAAAAAAAAAAAGTTCTAATGACAGTGAACTTTGAGTATATTCTGTATATTCAAGCTCACATAATTTATTTCTCTGCGATACAGTGATTTCCTTAGGGAGGTGTCACACATGACTGTACTGATAAAGCACTGCTTTAGTACATGATGTCACCTGCCTCTTTTAAATTCAATCCTCTGGTAAAAAGATAAGTGAATAAAGTAAATGATAGTAAAAGAAATAAAACTCCAAACCTAACCAAAATCCCATCTGGTCTCATTGTGGCAGACAACTCCTGCTCCCAAACTTCTGTGAGTTTTCCCACCTGGGCTGACTTAGAACGGTGAGCAGATGCATCTTTCATGGGTATCCTAGGTGATGCTGATATGAGTAGGGCTGAGAGAAAACTAAACAGATTAAAAAGCATTCTTGTTTATTCTGTGCTTCCTCATTGTTTGAATTAATTCAACATTGTTGAAAATGCTTTGTATCCTTCGCTATAAAGCAGATTCTATTTTCGTGCCTTGCACTGCAATCTCTTTGACACATGCTGGTTATCTGTGTCCAGAATGAGCAAAGTCAGTGACCCATACTCCTTAGTAACTGATGTTCTGAAGCATTCTATTGCTTTCTTAAAAATGAATGTATTTCAATCCTGACCTTCATCACTTGTTCTGATCCCAGCCCTGAACCTTTTCTAACCAGAGACTAGGAGTCATAAATAATGTGCTACATTTTGTAATGGTTTTTCACTGTGAAAAGAATATCACATAGAAGTTGAATGAGATCACTGACTGTATTTCTACTTGTGTTGACAGAAACATGGCTCTCAAAGCTGAAAGTGGTTTACATGCTTTACACCCAGCCCACCCAGATCAAGCACTAACACAGCTGTTACAAATAAAGATTCTTCATATGCTAGGAAAATAAATAATGGAAAAGTTAAATAATACAACCTTTGTTAGTATAATTCACAGATAAAAATTCAAGAGAAAGTACCTAGGTAAGCCCTATGTATGATGATGCTTCTCTACAGTGGTTAGTCTTAAAGAGACTTTATTGTCTTTCTGCCAATTCTTAAGAAACTGGGATAACTTTCTCTGTTTCCAATGACAGCATAGGAGGGCAATGCATGTTTGTGATCTTGCAATCAATCAGGAGGTTCTAAAGCATAGTGTTGTATGAATTGTTTAACCTTGATCCAATAATTGTACACAAAGGAATATCTTTATTCTTATACCTGTACATATGCATAAGCATGTGCAGAAATGTGAGCATGTTCATGTATGTACATGCATTTCACAAAGGTGAAATACTGAGTTAGTAAGAAACACAGAGATGTTCAACAAATGAGTTTGTATATATTTCCCCAGTATCTGCATCAAATTCGGATGTACTCAGATAACTTTTACAAATTTAATAACTTTATGAGTACCTGTATGAGTTCAAGACATTTGCTGTGCTTTAACATCAGACTAACTAGAAGCCTAAGAAATACAAAAACTCTTCAGATAACATTCTGACTTTTGAATCAAGATTAAGGAAAAAAAAAATAGAAATTTTCTATAGCCATGGAAATTATGGAATGTATAGTAATCAAGTGGTCTTATCTTAAATGAATCAATGGTGTTGGATGCACTCAGGAGTGCAGAGGGGTATTAAATCTAACTGAACAGTTGAAGGAATTAGAAAACCATATAATTCAGAAGGTTCAGATCAGAGTTTGCATAAATTAGGGCTAGAGAAGTTTCATTACTGCTGATTTATTGTGGCCTCAGGTAGGCCTTATGTGAAACACAGGCAATATCATGGCTTTGCAATAGCTCCATTCATGGAGCTGAGCTCTGCTCAGGAGAGAGATGCTGTAAATCAGCAGCTTTGAAATACCTAACTCATTACAAAAACACATGAATAAATCTAAAAATTTGCTGGCTTCATAGAATTATAAAATCATAGGGTTGCTTGGGTTGGAAGGAACCTTAAAATATTCTCGTTTCAACCCCCCTTCCATGGGACAGGAGGGACACTTTGCACTAGACCATTCATAATATAAATATTTATATTTATAAAGAGCTATTGATAACTTTCTCCATCTTAAGTTAGATTTATCTTCCTGGAAAATTTAACTTTCTGGCCCCATATTACACTGAGCCCAAGAAGAACATTATCCTTGATGTCACAAACTGCAGTGTATGAACACTCCAATATGCGAGAACTACAGGCATCTATGCAGCCAACTTTTTTCCTACTGTTTTTTAAAATCAGAATTAGTATCTTTCAAGAAACACAAATTAACTAGAATTTGAGACTACAAACCTACTGAGTAAAGAGAAGTTTATTATTTATGACACCGATTTAGATATAAAATAAATGAAAATGCAGCTGATAAGGATTCCCTACTTTACAGATAGCAACTAGTTCTAGTTTGCCTAAGTACTGCTGGCAACACAAGGTCTTCCTCCCCAAACGGTTCTCAATGCTCCCCTCTAATTATCTGCAAAGACTTGCCATTTTTCACACAACTTCCTCCTAACAGTCTGTAAAAGCTAGTCCCTCCTCATGTTCTGTACCTTTTTTCAGATTTTTTCCTCCCTTTGTTATTTGTTATGTCCAACAATTTCTGTTCAGTAGTTTCTCATTTTCTGTTCAGTAAACCTCAGGTCAGGATCCCCTGCCTGCGCACTTTAACAAGGTTCCCCCATGAAGAGGAAAAATTAGTAAGCCAAAGAACTGCCTGTGGTTATCCAAGCTCCCTTAGAAATTTTTGAAAGAGCAATTAAATCTAGTAATCTTCTAAATTTAGCTTTAGGTGACAACATTCCACTTAGGTAATAACATTTTGTACATGCTTTTTATTCTTCCTCAAAAGAAGGAAAAAAATCTCACCTCTTATCCCCTCAGTTCCTAACATTATCTAATCTACTCATAGAAAGTCTGACCTCAAGAAACTCCCCCATCCCTTCATGTTTTCATATCTGATGCAAAATATCTTTATTAGCAAGTGAGCAGAGGGAACTAATCAGAGGCTGCTTCATTACAGCATTTATTTTACCTTTTGTACTTTATATTTAACTTGGTGTGAAGGCTTTCTTCAGCTGTGACTCAAGATGAGGGTATCTCCTTAAAATACGCAATAATGCATAATGTGGGAAAAAAGTTAATACATGAAAATATATGAAGACAAAACAGGGGAGAAATAAATCTAATCAGATATTAAAATATATGAAACAAACAAAAAAATTCAGAAGCCTAGAGTAAAAGCATCAGAAACCTTTCCAGTGAGAAAAGAGGAAGAGAAAGCTCATAATACAAGAAATTAAAAGACAAATCTTGCTAAAATATGACAAAAATATACAGAGCTATAGTTGGTCAGTAAAGAAATACAGATCTTGAAAGAAATTATTTTAGGTGAAAAAAACAAGCCAAAAGGCCTGTTTCCTTGGAGGAGATTATAATTGTCCTCCTAGTCATAAAGATTTCAATAATGTCTGTTATAATCTTAACAGAAAATGTAGCAGGAAATTAAGCCCTAATCAAGGGATGGAGGGTGGCTTTAATTTATCAGGGCATATTTTTAAAAAGCTTTCTTCTTAACTGAGAGTATGCTCAGCAATTTTTTAATCCGGATTATAAATTTAGTTGTTTAAGAAGAATTTGAAACTGAATGTTCATTATCCAATTTTTAGAAATCCTTTAAGACATCTTAGTTCACTGAATCTTGAAAATGTTTTTTCCATCAACTTGTTTCAAACTTTCCACTCAAGTCAGAAGTTAGGAGTCACGATTAAGAGCACAATAGTCATAGTCATGCTTAAACAGTTCTGCTTCTTATAGGCAAAATGAAAATTTGTCAGACCATATAGTTCTAAAATAAAATAAAATATTAAGGTAGATTAGGCCCAAGGGATTTAAAATAAAATATTAACATTTTTTTAAAGGACTTGTTGATTAATTCTATAAAAAGAAATGTAACAGCAAAACTTATATATCTTACTTTCATGTAAACTTTGTTTTGCAAGACAGGTTTCTTTTTTATTGTTGTTTGTTGGGGTTTTTTTGTTTGCTTTCCTTAATGAAAAAATTGTGAATGTTTTTAATTTTTGTCTTAAGTCAACCTCTTTTTAGCCTTGAAAAGTATCTTTATCACTGCTACATTTGCTGACTATTTATGGACAGAATGCCTAAAACCTCCATCCAATTCTAAGTGTTAGCTCCTGTAATAGATTTATCTTCTGTAGCCAGAAGAAAGGAGCTGTGGGAGCTGGTACTATTTGCTCTTATATGAGTCAGAGCTCAATTTTGCAAACTTAGAGACAGGTGTGGTTTAATCCTGGCAGTTGTGTAGCTCCACAACAGTTTGGGAGGACCTCGTGTGCCTTGGGGTGTGTGCTGGAGGCAAGAATGTGTGGATGGACCAGGCTGGCCAAGCCTGTGGCAGGGCCTTGGAGAGCCCCAGACTGCAGCTCAGACAACACCTCAGGCAAAACAGCATCCTATAGGTGTGCATCAAAATTAATTTCCACCTTCCTTCCCATCAGCACCTCACATGTGAAAAGGGAGATAAGCCGGAGACAGACTTTTTTATGCTGTGCCACTTAAAAGGTTTATTTGAAGAGGTGAACACACCTCAGATGGATTTTGACCAAGCCTCTGCACAGCTCTTCTGAGCTGCCTTCCAGTGTCCTTGGCTGGAGGCATCTGCACCTTCCCCTGTAAACTATTTGTTGACTATAGAACTAGATAATTAACACTCTATGTTTAAAATCTTACTTTAAAACGAAGAATCAATGTGGCTCCAGTCCATGATTTGAATTATAAACTGCTCTTGGAACTCAGTAATATTTACTAAGTAAATATATTCTTTAAAAAGCACTTTAGGAGTGTATACACAACCTTATACCATCAGACAAGAAAGTGCATTTAATTGGCAAAATATAAGAGAAAATAGAAAGAGATTTTTTCTTAGATGTGACCCACTACTTTCAATATCTCTAGAATGCTGAAGGAATGTTTTTCATTGGATTGTCTGTCATCATCCTAGAAAATACTATAAATATTTTCACTATATTAGGTAACCAAGGGTTTCATATTGAAATCTGAATCTGTGAAGAACACAACAGAGCTTTAGCTCTCACTAAGGTTGATTGAATTTAAAAATTATTAAGTAAACAAAAATATAGCAGTTTATAAAATACTACCTTTTAATATATTCCATGAATATTATTTATAATAATAAATAAATAGGCCCATTTTAAAATTAAGAAAGTGGAGAAGTAAAAGATTCCAGCTGCATTTGCATTTCATAATTAAAGGTAATAAGGCAATGTGGGCATGTTTTACTGAGAAGGGAAGTCATATTTTATTTATATCAATTCTCTGTTTCTTTAATAAATCATGATTTAAAAACACACATAGACATACATACGATTTTTTTATATTTTGGCCTAGCTTCCAGTCTAATTTCTCTGACAGCATCACCAAATTAATCTGAAAGTCGTTCTGAAGAGTTAAAACGCTGGAGGTAGAGACTCTTTCAGGTTAACTTGACTCCTCCAGGTGGCAGTGAATCGCAGGCATCACGGCTCCTCGGGGCATCATTGAAAACCCAGTCACAAATATACGGGTCATGTGTGAGAGTGTGCAAAAACAACATTTTTTGTTTCCTTGGCAGCCTGCCCACCTGCCCAGTGAGCAAAGATACTTTAACATTCAAGGAGGGCAAGTCTTGGGACGCTGGAAGGAGATTATGATGACCTGTCAGTGAGCCCATTTTTATTGCCCCAACTGAAAAAATCTTCGAATGGGCCTGTTGAAGCCTCTTGCACTGAACGGAGACAAGTGTGCAAAGTCTTCTGCTGAGGAACTGGAGGGGTTCATGGCAGCAGCCTGCAGCAGCCCTGGCCCCTCAGCTGCCTGCCAAGCCTGCTAGGGAGCCAGCAGATGCTGCTGCTGCTGCTGC
>VZRX01014900.1:189-23999 GCA_013398075.1 Notiomystis cincta
TTTTTTTAACAGTATCACACAGTTGTAGACAGGAAGATTGATCTGCAATTTTCTGGTTTTTTGAGGGTTTAGTCAGTAGGAATTCTGTCAAGGAAGATATTAGCCTGGACTTATTTCTGTTCAGCAAGGGGAGGAATTAGGCATGAGAGAAGAATAGGAAAGTTTGATGCTGGAATTCACAATGATTCAAGTTCAAGTAAGCAAACCCGAGAAGGCATTGAAGAGAAGACTCACAAATAATAACCAGAAGTTTTGGATTAGATATTTACTACAGGAGGTAAGAGGCACAGAAGAACATTTGGAAGGCATGAAGAAATCTAGTCACTATGATGCAATGAAATACATCAACAAACAAGCCAACCAACATGAATTTCTAAGGAAGTTGGGGAACTCAAAAAGAAACCATAACTGCAGCATGTCTGTCTACATTCCCCACTACTCCTCATCCCTGAAATAGAAAACAGAATAGAGGAAGAAGCAGGCAGTGTGCCTTTGGAAATCCTGCTTGTCAGGCTCTGCTCAAGCCCCTGGGAAGAGATAAAACTAGCAAGAAAACAGAAGAAGTGAAGGACAGCCAAAGGGGCATCAGATAAGATGAGCTCTGTGCTTAAGAGCATGCAGACCCCATTTTAAAGAGGGAACTGAAATAAACTGCTGTGAAATGGGAATGATGCAAAACTATATTTAAACTTTGTTTTATGTAAACTGAAATGAAGATGGAGTGCTGGCAATTAGGAATCATTGACAAAACTTTACTGTTGATAAAAAAGCATGTAAGATAACATTTGGTAAACTAGCTGTCCTGACTAAATTAATCCATAATATTGAAGGGATTAATGTTGAATTGCATATCATTTCTCATGTCTCAGAAAAATGGAAAAATATATTAAGATGGGGAAATAATATGAGAAAAGAGGTTTGCTGATTTAAGACACCCATTGGCAGGGAGGTACCTACAAAGGATGAAGGCATTAAATGTCCCATTATAATTGGTAGCAATTTAGAGTTTGTTCAATTGCTTACACATAGGCATAGGCCCCAGGGGACAGCAGATATGCACTGGGGACTAACAGTTGTATGACAGGAACTGCAGGAAACCCACGTCTCTCTGGAGCACAGGACTGGAGGCCAGGCAGGAGAGGGCAGTCCTTGGGCATATCAAAATGAAGGCATCTCTGGTTCACAGCCAAATCTGGATCTAGGAGCATGAGATAGGTCCAACTTAAGGCTCCCAATGCCTGTCATCACAATTTAGTGAGATGTTAGACCTCCTACTACATTCCCCTAGTGAAAAAATAGTCCAGTGTAACTATCTAAATATCATACCTAAAGAATATTTCAGCTGATCTAAGGTATGGGCACCTAAGGCCCTCAAACAAAATATGCAGCAGACAACATCAGCCCAGTATCTGGGCTGTGTGATACATGGTTACCTTCACTATCCTGGTATCACTTTAGAGCTGTCCTTTAGGTAGGTTTATGATGGAGCAAGCTCCCTCTCCCCAGCTAATGAAGAGAGAGGTGCACAGAGGTGCAATCCCTCTTGGTTCAAAGCAGATCTCTAAAATAAAAGGGATTCCCTTTCTCAAGTGCTTGTTGTTCCTGAGAGAGTGATTTTTCTCAGCATTTAGAGCAACAAAGCCAGGTTCCTGGTGGTATACAACAAAGGAAAGCAGCTCTTTTTCTTCTGTCTGGGATTTGGAAGTAATTTCTCCTGAAGATGCTAGGAGGGCTCATTATATATGGCAAAATCAAAAAAGAACTGCAACACGTCTGATTTTCATCTGTGTGTTGGCAGACCATGCTGCAAAGTGAGCAAAGGCCTTGGCTCCCCTCCCTGCAGAGCTGGATCTCCTACAGAGCTGGATCTCTGCCCCAGGTCCAGCTTGTCCTGATATTCAGGGTCCCAGGCGGAGAGGCACCCACACCCATGGGGTTCTGCATGGGTGCCTGGTGAGGGTGGGACACCTGGGGTGACATGTGACACCCTGAGTCACAGTGATGGGACAGGTCCAGGAAATGAGTGAATCACCCACCTTCACCCTCTATGGCCTGTCAGGTCCTCATTAGGTACAGGTAGATTTATTTAAAAAAACCCCAAAACTTCAGCATGTAAATGCATCATAACTTAACACATAAGGGCACAGCAGCCCTTGCCATGGCATCCTCCATTTGCTGCCTTCTTGGGGTGGAATGAATCTCAGATCCTTCTGGGTAAGGGAAGTGTGCCCACAACCACAGAGTTGGACTGGGTGATGAGCTGGGAAAATGGGGGGTGATTTTTCAGAGGGGGTGTTGAGAATATTCCTGGCTGATAGTTTTGTGTCCTGATGAAATACAGCACCACATCTCTACAACTCCCATTGCTGGAGAGGGCAAACGCCAAGGGGATAGAGGGGGTTCCTTCAACATATATGTATATATATCTCATGCAACTGCAAGAGATTCAGTTTGCAGAGATTAAGGTGAACATAAGAGAAGAAATTCCATAAGAATGACGTCTATGAAATTACAGAGGGCAATTTGGAAAACTCTGCTTCTTAAGCACTAAGGGAAACAAGAGTGCATTGTATGGCACAGGATCTCTCACAGTTAATAGCTGTATAATAGTGATGTAGTGTTCATGCTGTAGTTTAACATGAATCACAATGCTGACTGATGCATAAATACCATATTATTTTATATAGGCTATATATGCACTGTGCTTATGACATTAATTTTATCTGTCTCTATAACACAAGTTTAGAACTTCCCTGAGCTATTCCATAAGAGTTATGTACAATAGTGGGCTAAAACCTTATGAAGTTTAATTTAACCAGTGCTCAAGGAATGTGTTAATTAATTTTTTTTTTGCATTAGGAAGTAAATAAACTTCAGAAGTTTCCCTTGACAGTAAGCACAAGTTTATCTTCAAATGGTTTTGGACTATAATGCAGTACTTGTAAATGAAACTTGGGAGTTCCAGTAGTTATCTGGCAAGTGACACAGACAAGGGTTAAGAATGTGACCATCCACTATGAATAGTTCCCACTTACATCTTTAGTATGTGTATTTATAGAACTACTTATTTTATACTTAATGCATTTAGTGGTGGGATCAGTGGAATTTGTTCCTGAGCCCTTTCCTTTTAGAAAGCAGCACAGACTGCTTGGGGTTTGACAAGAGAGGGTATTTAACATTTATCTTGTTTACACCTCAAAATGAGGAAAGACCAAGCCTGTTATGTATAGATCTAAGCATTTGCCTGTCCATTTGCTAGCTGAACATTCACTCACAGAAGTTGCACAAACAAATTAGGCATACAGCTATACAAATCTAGTTTGAAAAATTGGGCCATGCGTGGGTGTGTGCATCTAAATATTTTACAAGCTGAACAATTACCCTGGAGTATTTTAGGTTAGAGATAGATAAATGATATGTCCATCCAAATGTACATCTAAGCAAAGATTCAAAGATGAATATGCATAAAATCTTTCTGTTATCAGGTTTTCAGGTGTTATGGGTGTCCTTCCTGCAGAGCAGTGCTGGGCAGAACTCCATGCTTTTGCAGTTCATTTACGTGACACAGAAGTACCAATAAGGTTACTGGCAGAGTCCAGGTTACCTAAAAATATTACCAATAATCTATTTCATTGCTGCAGTATAGCAGATGTTAACAGTGACAAAAGCACTCAAAGAGGAGAACCAGTGGAGTGAGTGACCAGGAGAGGGGATGCCCAGTGCTGCCACTCAGCCACAGTGGGGAAGGCTCACTGAGAGGTTCAGGAGTTTTAGAGGGGTTGTTGTGTCTCCACAGCATTACTTTGGTTCAGCCCACAGGTCTCCATGCAATGTCTGGAGCCCAGTGATGTGGGGCTTCCTGTGGATGGGCAGTCTGGAGCCTTGCCTTTGTATCTCAAACCTCCTGGGAGCAGACAGCAACATCTGCTCCATGGTATCATCCACATCCCAGCATGGCTGCACTTTGTCCCATCTCAACAGCTTCACCTCCTCCTTGATGAGGGCACAGTTCCAGCAAGAAGAGAGACAAGCCTTACCCTCCTGAAGTTACCCTGCCAAACCATTTTCTTTTCTGAATCCAGGACTTTGATTTTATGTTTCATGTTGTAATCATGGAATCTGAGCTACTGGCCCATGAAGTGGTCTATCAAAGGCAAGTCTATGGCTAAGTCATGGGCAGAATTTGGGAATGGATTTGGAAACAGGCACTGGCTCAGACCAAAGGACATTGTTTATATTCCAGCAGCTTAGTCTCGCTGTTCAAGGGTGCTCCCAGGATTTCCCAGGTGACTAACGTTACCTCCTGGCACCACAGGCTTCCCTGCTGTACTCAGTCCTACTACAAGGCTCCTATCCCATATTCACTTAAGTTAATTATTACTTGTATTGAAACACTCCCTTCTAATTAATAGAAGAGTTGATGATCTCATATGTTTATCTGTTAGCAGTTTTGTTACTTTTTAATAACTAGAACCCTCGAATGACACAAACCCACCGCATCAAATGATGGTGGCTGATTGTCACCTCAAATGGTAGAGAGGGCTGTGGTTTGAGGAAAACCCTGCTATTCAAGGCCATGTTCTTTCAGGTGGTGTTTGGTGTACACCACCAGCTAACAACCACTTTGAGAGGTCCAGCAAGTCTCTTTAAAGGCAAGCAATGGAAGGGGAAAAAGAAAGTCAACAACAATAAAGTAGCAGCCTTTTACGTGACACACCTACAAGTGAGCAATCCTCATTCCTAAGAGGCTGGCAGATTACCACAGTGATTCTTGCAGGTGGCTGATCTGTCAAAAATTATGATTTTCTTTTCTTTTCTTCAATGGAGATCTTTTTATTTTGTCTGCTGACTTGAAAAAGTACCCCAGAAATATATTTCCATTTCAGTTTCTGCTCATTAGGGTGGGGATGCAAGTGAGGGAGAAGGAAAGAAAAGAAAAGGCAAACAATTTCCCTTGTGTATTTCCTGGTAGTGTTGCCTGAACTGGTACATGTCAAGCCCAGAAATACAGAAGACAGAGCATACCAGAACTGCCTACAAACTATCACATTTATCACCTTTCCAGCAGCACTGCCAACATTGCATTTCTCTGTCCAGAATGTTCCTGAACTACCAAGACTGGGAAAACCTGTGGGAAAAGTAAAGAAAGCCCAAGGTACCTTATTTGCCCACAGCAGTCCCTACAGGCAGCCTCTGTGTGTGTGCCTCTCCTCCTTCTTTCCCTGTCCTGAGATGCTGAGGGCTGGTGCCCATGGGTCTGCAGGGACCTACTGAGCAAGCACTGCAGAGAAGGCTCAGTCCCCTTCTGGGTGTGGGACAAATGCAGACTGTCCAGAGAAGATCCCTCCTGGTACAGATTTCAGAAAGTATGTTTTCTTCATCAGTAAACAAACAATGAGTCATTGGCTGTCACATGGGAGAAAATGAGATTACAAAGGATGTATAAGTAAATAAATTAGTTCCCGTTAGTCATGGCAACAGCTCAGTGTTTCCACTCAAGTGTTTTAGTCCAATTCATCTTTCTGTCTTTATTTTTGTAATATTGTTACTCTTTTACTTTGGGGAATGAAATTCTAATAAGATTCTCTTGGAAATACAGTTTTTAAAAATACTTTTGAGGACATGGTCTTTATTTTTTGACATTTATGTTCAGGGATGGAGCTGTGGGAGAGGAAGAAATGAAGCTGTACCCTCCTCTGGTACTGCAGGTCTTGCATGTGGCATTTGTCACTCGACCTGCAAAAGGAGGTTTTAACATTCAGGCATCTGTTGCTCAGCTCCCAGCCCCAATGTGGGTGCATTGCACTCTATCTGATTTACAGATGCCATCCAATAGAGCTCTGGAGGTTTCCTAACCCCTGTCCCCAGGCATCAATGCCAAAATACTCTAACCCAAAGAAATGTGTCTCTCTGAGGAAATGCCTATTTCAAAACATGCTTCTGCTCCACTCCTTTCCTTTACATCTGCATCTCAGAGTAGCTGATGAAAACTTTTTGTCTTTACCCCAGATCCTGCAGAGATGGAAATCTTGCAGAAGAGCTGTGTTTTCATGCTTGGTTTTAATTCTTTTTTTTTTCAAAGACTTTGTTTTGCTGTAGATGCTAAATAGTCTAAAAAATATATAAGATGTTTTAAATATGTGCATTTATTACAACGCTTATAATCTCAGTCCATGCCAAAAGCATGCCCTCCAAAGTAGGGGAAGTTGGAAATTTTCAGAGTCACATCTTAATTTAAATGTCACAGTTCTCACCTATAGGCAAAAATGGTTGTTACTGTTTTCACTAAGATATGAAAAAGACTTCGGAAACTATTCCAGAGAACTGAATTATTGAAGTATTACAATTATTTACAGATTTCCCTAAAACTATTTTCCAACTGGTTTTGTCCCTTATTATAAGATGTGGCAGGAATTTAGGGAGATGATGCCTTTTCTGGTACATTCTTCAATACGTGCAACAAAGAAAATCACTTCCTGGAAAATAATATAAAAAATAATATCAAAAAACCTCTTCCTCTCTGAGTAAACTGTTTTTATACCTGAAGATGCCGTTAAATATATCTGATCTAATTGTAAAATTAATTTGAAGATATGAAGGTGGTGGCATTTTCTTGGGGCAGCTGCTCAGGGGTGACTCAGGAGCCACTCAGCAGGACTACAGAAGTATGCTCACAGCCAGCATTAGCAATATAAATCTCTTCATACTATAAATGAATCAGTTTGACTTGGTTTGAATTTTTAGGTCAGTGGACCAAAAATGTACTTGGACCCTTAGTTCCACTGTATTTCCTGTATTTTCAGTGCCAATACTTCATTGAGACTATGGTCTTTAGTCACGTAGCAGAGGTGATGAGTAAGGAAAGGAGAGGAGGGAAAGCAGTGTGGAAGGGACTTTAGCCCCTGTATGCACCAACAGGTGCTGCAAGGTTTGTGAATGTATCAGGTAGACAGCCTGGAGCCACCTCTTCCCTGCTGTTTATACAAAGACTCTTCTTATTCCTGTCTTGCAAACATGTTTAGGCTGCAATAAATTGAAACTTCCCTGTCAAATTATCAAGGCTCTCAAAATCTGGAGGCAATGTTACTAAAAATTTAAAATAGGAGACTTCACAGATTATCCATGCAGTCAGCTTAAAAGGCTGTGGGATTTGTTCCAGTACAGCAGAGAATTTTTTCATTAATAGTGGTAGCAATAATCATAAGATGATGCCTGTTATTCAGTTTATGATGGTCTTAATTTATGATGGAAGACTTTATTTTTAACAACAAAAGTGAGAGGATAGCAAAGTTCCGTTAAAGGTAATTAACTCCACAGATCCAGGGTTGAAGGCTGCTCTAAAGAGTGAAAAAAACCCCAAACAAATCTATATGGGTGATGGATTTATCCTCTTTCTTTCCAGCAGGTTAACTTTAAAGTATCTTTTTTTTTAATTGACACTCTTAATGAAACAATTTAAATATTACAAAATTATGTTTAGTTCCGCTTATTGCTGTTGTCAAGGACATTTCTATATGAAACCTGAACAAGAACATGTCAGGTGGAACAATGTGTGGGTGAAAGCACTTCCTCTAAAGAAACTATAGCAAGACAGATTGTATGTAAACAAGTACTGATTCATGGTCTTGTCTTTCAATGAAAGGGACAAATTTGTTTCTAAATTCTGCCTCTTCACTTCTGACTGGAGAACTGATTCTCTGATGCTGGACTGAATAAATCAGAGCTTGTGTTCTGTTATTTCGAGTTTTGCTTTTATTTAGAGGGTTTTTTTCTTTCAAGAATGGAAAGTAAATATATGAGTCTCACAGAGAAAAAATAAATTAATTTCTTTCAAGGCAATCCATCTGATTTGATTTGTTCATTTAACAGAGGAAAGTGAAGTCGAAAACCAACTCTCCAAAGGCCAGCTCTGACAGAGCAAGAAGGTAAGAATTTACCCATCTCAACCTGTCAAGAGCTGATGCTATTAATCCCTATGCTGCTGCATAACAAATATGTAAGGTTAACAATTAAAGGATGGATATTTTTATTCATTTAGATTACAGGTAAAGTGAGAAATTGAGGGCTGGGGGTTTGTTTTGTTTTAGGGCTTTTTTGAGACATCAAAAGCACTTGAAGCAAAATAATTTTGATTCTTATTTTGTGAATATAAAAGTATTTGTATTTTCCTTGTTGAGACAGTGGGTGGGAGCAGTGGAATCAGGAGCTTTGTGTTGAATTTCATCTCTGATAATGAATTCCTTTTTGATCAAAGGCAAGTCTCCTACCAGCTGCACGCTGTAATTTCTTTGTCTTAAATGTAGCTGTATATAAAGTATACTTGCCTCATGGGATATTCCAGAAATGAATAGAACTGTGTGTGTTGAAAGTACTACATAATGCCACTAAAGCTGATATTTAGGTTGATGCTTTACAGCCTAGGTGCCCTAGACACTTTTCTCATTACTTCATTATTTTCTTTATTATTTATATGTGGCCTGTCCAGGCAGAACCAACTAGACAGTGGCAAGGAAAGAGGCAGAGATGTTTATAGTCAAGTTACCAAAAAGTCCAGAGATTTTTTTCTTTATCTATTTAAAATATTTGCAGCTGGAGCTGGAAGGGAGGCAGAGGGAAGGATGGAGTTTGGAGTTCAGGGGTTTTGTTAGTTTATTTTTAAGACTCTGGTATCTGCAAACATTTGGAAGGATTTTGTGGTTCCCACGTGTTGCCTAGCTCAAGATGATACATAATACATAAACGTATGAGCTATTTTCTGAGATCCTTGGGAAGTCACAATATAGACAAAGGTTACCACCAGAGTCACACTGGAAAAGCAAAAATGTATGCACCCCAGAGTATTTATTTAGGTAAGGAAATTTTATGCAACTTACAGAAGAATTACTCTGCAAGGAAATTCAATTTCAGTAGCTTTTTTATCTCATTTCCTCAGTTCCTCTGTCATCCCCCGAGCTCAACCCTTTCTTTAGGAGCCTTGAGTGAGCAGGGAAAAATGTGTTGAATTTAATGGTTGGCTTGGGAAGTCTTCCCCAAAGGACTGTTTGTCCATTATAACTGGCTGTCTGCTGCACTTATTTTGTTTTACTGGCTATAAGGACACGACTACTTACATTTGCTCTCTTCCTCAAAATATTGTGGTTTGGCTGAGTGGTTTAGACTAAACTGAAGAGATATGTCAGTACTAGAGAGGATGGTTTATTTTGGTCTCTTTACCTGTGTGTTTTCGAGCTCCATCTGTACTGTGAGCATGGGGCTGTGTGTGGGAGCGGTGCTGCAGCAGGCGGATGTGCGGGAGCCCTCATCGCCCATTCCTACACACAGACACAGAAGGGTTTTCCGCTGCTGTTGTAGAGGGGAATTTGGACGCGGGAGCAAGGCAGGGACCTCGGTGTGCTGGGGAAAGGCAGATTTCACGGGGACTCAGTACCATGTCCCTCACAAGCGCGGTGCAGTTTAGCTGCAGGCGAGGCAGGGGTGCCCACAGGGCGGCTTGCATTGATCGCGCCACTCAGGCCGAGCCAGGGGACACCCTGCAGGCAAGGTCAGCCGGGGCTGTCCTCGCAGCCGCCCCGGCCTCACCCACGGTACCGAGGACGAGCCGAAGCCGCTCACCGCCCCTTCGGCTCGGCTGGGGGGCACTGCTGTTCCCCGACGACCCCACAGCTTCTCGGCTGCACTGCCTGGCTGTGCTGCTGCCCTGCCGAACAAAGCACACCTCCATTGCAGGAGAATCAGCTTTGATAAAGTGTCAATGCGCCGCTCCCAGCGGCCCGGCCTCCACCTCCAGGCCGCGCGCTCCGGCGGCCCGGCTCCTGCTCGCCCACGGCCGGCCGGGCTCGGCGCCTCAAGAAACCGGTCCGCGCTCCGGCTGCGACGAGTCCGGCAGCCACTGCTCTGCGAAAGGCTGCACTCAAGGGACCGCCAAAGCACCCCGAGCACGCTCCAGTCATGTGCAGAAAGGTTGGGATTACAGCTCTCCAGCTGCAGGCAAGCCCAAGCATCCCGGCCTCGTGCAAACGCGGTGGAGTTTGCCTATTGATCTATGCTTTTTCCTCTCCAAGAGGACTTTCATATGAGACAGTTGCTCAGAAATTAATTTGTGCTGCACTAGTGATTGTTTTATTATTGCTCCCATGCTGCTATGGATATAGATGATATTTTACAGAAAATCATGAGGAAAAGACTATTGCTTTGAGCGAGGCTGTAATTTAAAGTTATCCAGAGAACGAGCCAAGCTTGTATTCTCACCTCTATAGCACTGCAGTGGTACAACACCAGCTCTAGTCCAGGTGATGTTCTGACCTAGGTTTTCAACATGACCATGTTTATTCTAATTGATAGGTTTAACATTTTAGACCTGGTTCAGCAGCCTAAAGTATGAATTAGTGAGCACTCAAACCTGAGGCAAAATTTTCTTGTGTATGAATAAGAGATTCAGGAGTCCAGTATATGTACTCAATGTAGAAATGGCTTCTCTCTTTTCCTGCCTGGGATGTATGAGATGTGTCTGCAGTTCATGGTTTTATTTTATAGAAGGTATATTTTATTGCCTCAGACTTCATGAAAATGAAAAAATAAGTGATCATATTAAATTAGTCTAAATAGCATCACTTCATCATTTGTAATAGGAGACAAAATAACCTAAAAATATGCCCATGTAAATTGCTTCTTGCATACATACTATTTCTTTTATGTCATTCTAGTGTGAACATCCCCCTTGAACACTTTCCTGTATTGGACATACTGATTATACTGCTCATTTAGCAGCAGAAAATGGATGGAAATGCTATTAAATACACCAAATCATTTGGATCAGAATATATCCACTTCCTTGAAAAATGAAGGTTGGGAAGAGCATGTAGGAATAACAGCAAACACATAAATTTAGGAGATGCAGTTCAATCTGGGAGCTGCAAGTGGAGGTGATGCTCTGGTGTCTGGCTCTGCCTGGGCTGGCAGCAGCTGCAGGGCAGGGTGAGCCAGGGCTTCTCCTCTCTGGGGCCAGGGGTGTAACTGGGAGCAAAAGAAACTGGGTGGAGGGGATAGGATTACTGCCTGCTGTCTCTCCCTACCAGAATGAGGGTCATCCACGTTCCACCGATTTATTTGTGGGAGAGGACTTAGAGGAATTATTTTACTAATCCTACACCCAGCCTCTATCGTCCCTGACTGCAGTCTTCCACTAATTTCCCAATATAGACTGTCTTCCTCTCTGCAGCTGTTTGTTATTTGTAATTTTTAATAACAAAATGCTATTTCCTAAGACTTGGAGACATTAATTTATTCATCAAATCCACTTCCGCCTAATGTACATAAAGGATTTGTTCCTAGTACATAAAAATCGGTAAACTAAGGCACTTGTAGTAGATTTTTTTTCTTGTCTAAATACATCTATCAATTTAATCTGAAGAAATTAGACACCTGCTCTAACAGTAAATGAGTGTTCAAGAAAATTAGGGAGAACTGGAAGGTCAATTCTTCAATCACTTACAAACCATGAACATATACTTTTTGAGGAGCCCTGAAACACATTGCAGGAGTAGTTTTTGGTGGCTAAAGACAGCTCACTGCTCTCCTGTAGTTGTTCAGGAGAGACAATGTGGGGGCAGAGGCTCTACATGACATTACTTCAGCTTCCTGATTGTATGACTGCAACTTAATGAGCTGCTTAGGGCTTGACCCGATGAAAGGTTTAAGTGACTAAAAAAGGGCTTATGTATTATTAAGATTCCTGTACTCAACATTGCAAATCCATACCTTCCTGTTTGATTTCACAAGTCTCTAAATGCTGCCAGCTCTGCACCTGCACATGTCTGGGACCACCCCCGATACTCTTGCCATGTCTGGGTGTGATTGCAACCCAAAAATACATCACTTGTTTGCCTTAAGGGCTTGTCACAGTAGGCTTGGCACATAACCATGGGATGGCTCCACCACAAGAGGCAGCAGTGATTATGGAGCTGCTTTGACTATGAATATGTTCCACCTTTGTTTTTGAAGGTAAAAGCAAATTTATGTGGCAGGAGAAAGGGTGTGTAGTGCTACTGCATACTATGTCAGGTACTTACATGGAAAAGAGGGAGTCAGTGAAATCCAGAGATCTCTGTCTCCCAGTCAGCAAAGCAAATTCAGGATCCCTTCATCCTGGCCAAAGGAACAGGGATGGGATTTCTAAAAGATGCCCATGCACCATGTTTCTTGGTGCCAGGTTGCTTTCTGCAGCAGGTGCTGGCTGAGAATGTTCACATTCTGACCCCTTTGCCCCTAGGATTTGGTATCATCAATCCCAAGGAATCAAATAACCACTGTGTGACCCCAAAAATGGAAGCCCCACCCATCTCTGACACCCCTGTCTCCACAGAATTTCTCTCTGTATATTATGGTGACACCAGCACTCACGTGTTGGCCTTGTACTTGAGTCACCTCAAGTTCAACAACCTGGAAGAAAACAAACAACAGCAAATCCTACATAGCTTTATGCCACACTAGTGAGTCAAAGGGAGGGTCCAGTCAGGGCCAGAGCTGGTATAAGCAGGTTGCAGGACTGGGAAAGGAGGAGAGGCACATGTTGCCTCTCTTCTTTGACTTAGCTGAACACTTTGGTGCCTGCATCCACAGGCTCTATGTGTACTCTACAAGGAACACACTGCTGAGCTCTGCTGAGGTTTGGGCCCTGCTTGCTCACAGTGACCACTTCTGCTGGTGAAAATATTAGCAAAGATCTGAGAAAGAAGACCAGTAAAAATTCATTAGAAAAAGATTAGGTAATATAAGAATAGACACCTGTACAAATAGTCACATACAGCTCAAATGGTGGCTCCTGGGGATATGTTTGTATTAGATACATGCTCTCCTAGCTTTGAATAAATGTTTTCTCTCAGAGCATAAACATTTATGATTTAATCAAGGAATTAGCCTTAGAGACACCACAAACATCTAGGGTAATATTAACCTTTGTCTCAGTTTATCAATAGTTGTTGGTCAGCAAATAATTAATCTGATTCAAGGAGTTCTTAGGTGACACTGGTCAAACCCACACACTTCTGCACTGCTGCAGGCAAAGAACTGTGACCAAAATACAATTCTAAATGTGACAGGTTGCTTCATGCTTGGCACTAGCTCAGCTGATGTACATAGGCAGCAGAGATCAAGCACACCAAGACCCTTCTGCCCACCCTGCCCTTTAGAAGGCAAGGAACTGCCAGATGAGGGCCCATAAGTAGATCACAATTTGACCTAGAGATACATAAAACCAGTACAGCACTCATTTAACCGAGAGAAACTAATTGGTAGATATATTCCTCAAGCTGCTTTATTCTGCTTATGTAGAATGTTACATTGATTGAAGACACAAGCAGGATGTACCTGGGAAATGACAACTGAAAAGTGGATTTGCTATATGTCTTAATTTTACTTTATAGCAAAAAATACATACAGGCCTATTTGAGATTGAAACTCTTTTTTTTATATGCATATTATTAAACAGAAAGAAAAAGAGAGAAAGAAGAAATTAAAAGGAAAAAAGGAAAATAGGAAAAGGAAAAGGAGGAAAGAAAACTGTCTTTTGAGAGTTAATTTTTCAGCCATTTTCCTCTGTTTTTGAGCTGGCACTCCATGAGAACATTTCCATTATATGCTGTCTCTGGTGTATTGCTATCAAAGCATACAGGACTTTTCCATTGAGTGGAAAATTGGCGAGGCTTTCTTGTTTACAACTGCAAAGGTAACAACTCTGATAAAGTAATGGACATAATTATGACACTTAGCCAAATTGTAGGAAAAATAACTTTACATTCCCTTAGCCTGGCCATTGCACATGAATGTGTTATTCTTAAAATCAACACTGATGTTGCTTGTTAACAGCAACCCTGCTCAGAGAAGGCTGTGCACACTTGGTGACCTCCTGGCTTCAACAAAACATATAAAAACACTCTCCCTGCAAGTGTAGCTTAAGGATTTTCACAGCAATTGATGCTCTCAATAGGTTCAGCTTTGGAAGAAGCGTGTGAGATTGACTTCTAGAGGCAGCAGTGAAGCTCTGGGCTAGAAGGGGACTGGACAGTTGTATCCATCTCAGTAGAGTGCCTCTGCAGTCCTTCCAGGCTCTGCTGTGGACAGCTGCTTCTTCCCAACTGCCCTTGAAAGATCAAGTCCCATCTAAGACTGAAATATAAATGGGCAGATGCTGCACTGCTGTAGTCACCATGCCATCCCCATTATAAAGATTCACAGGCAAAGCAGTGTAGTGCAAACATACAGTTGTATCCATCTCAGTAGAGTGCCTCTGCAGTCCTTCCAGGCTCTGCTGTGGACAGCTGCTTCTTCCCAACTGCCCTTGAAAGATCAAGTCCCATCTAAGACTGAAATATAAATGGGCAGATGCTGCACTGCTGTAGTCACCATGCCATCCCCATTATAAAGATTCACAGGCAAAGCAGTGTAGTGCAAACATCATTAAGAAAAACACTCCAAATGCAGTGCAAAGTAGACCTATGCTATTTAGAAGCACTTAAGAAACCACAGGATTACTATTCATAGAATCACAGAATCATAGAATCATAGAATCATAGAATCATAGAATCATAGAATCATAGAATCATAGAATCAGCTGAGTTGCAAGAGACCTATCAGGATCATTGAGTCCAACTGCTGGCCCTCTGCAGGACACCACAAGAATCCCACCATGTGCCTGAGACATGGAGTCCCTTCCTCTTCATCTCACAGTGCCTCAGGTACTGTAGGCTCTCTCACCACACCACGCCCTTCACATCCTCACAGCTCAGGGAGTCGAGCACTGCAAATTACCCTGAGCATCAAGCTCCAGACTCGAGCAAGCCCCTTGAATCCTCACCTTCTCAAGGCAATTCCCCAGCAAGCAGCCTGTTCTTTCAATGCTTTACCTTTGTGGTTCTCAAAGTGCTTTATGAAGAAGTTCATCAAGCTTATAACACCTGTGAGGTTTTAAAACATTGCTACTTTCCCAAAGGTGGGTGATGTGACTTTTGGGCACCCACATGGAGATGTGTGAAAGTTTCAGAGATACAAAACACCCAGAACTACTAGCTTCTGGTACATATAACCTGTGTATTTGTGTATTCTGACCTCAAATAAGCACTATTAAAAATGCAATGGTGGGCTTGTTTTTATTTACCTCTTAGTGAAAAGGAGTTTAGAAGTAAAAAAACTTTCAAGTATGCCTCCACAGCTCTGAGAGCAAGAAACTTTTTATTTGCTTGCACTTTTTTTCCTGAAGGAAGCTGAGACAACTTAACTAAAGACGCAATTCAGGCAGTTTGGTCTGACAAAAAAAAACAAAGCACACACCATATTGGATGACTCACAGTGAAATTGCAAGAGCAGATGAAATCAGTGGGAGCCATGAGCTTTTCCGTAAACAATTTCAAAGTTACTGACACCAAAGCACAAGGCAGTGCAGCGTTAGGCACCTGTTAGGGGAAGATACAATTAAAATACGTGGCATTGTGAGGCCATGTGTTGAATGGGCAAAGAGCACTGCAGGGACCAGCACAAAGCAGGGTTCATAACATCTTTAGACCAAGGTGAACAACAACATGCCGACATAAAGGCACATTTCATTCCCCCTGGATTGGATACTTCCCAGGAATTCCCGTCCCGGGGGTATTTTGGTGGAGAGGGCCCAATGACTAGGAGGTTTGGGACAGGAATGGGGAGAATGCAGCCACTCCCCGTTATCATTTCTCCCACCCACCCTCCCACGGTGAGGAGCTTTTCTCCCTCCCTACACTTTCACAGGAGCTCTGAAGCAGCTGGCAAGAGGAGGCATGCCAGATACAGCTTTGCTGGTGGGGACCTTAAGGGGGGCTGCAAAGGCAACCAACCTCAAACTGACCCTCTGCAGGGTCCCTGTGGTCTGCTGGGAAACTCCCAAGGAAAATGAAAGTGTTCTTTGGGGTGAGGGCAGAGGAACTGGTCTTTTCCTGAGTGATCTGCAAAAAGACCATCATGACCTACCAGTATCAACACAAAGTAAATGAGCTGTGATTAAGTTTGCCTACACAATTTGTCCTGTACCTCACCCATCAAATTTTAAGTCCAATGAGAGCAGGTTACTGCAGCACTAAGCTCTACAGAAAGTCAAAGTGTAGGTGATTTCAAACCTAGAACAGACCCAACTGTTAATATTGGGTCAAATAACTTATTGATTGGACTGCTACTTTCTCATATGGCAGCTGAACAGCACTGTGCCTCCTGCCTGATGTGTGTTCACAGCTATGGCAAGCAATCTCCACTAAAGAGAGGTTTGGCATTGAAAGAGCTGCAATATTTTAAATTGGGAATTTGAGGAACCATGTATTTGGCAGATGGCACTGACTCAAGTGTTCATCCAGAGTGCTCTGATGCAAATGTCCATGTATGTTCACAGACTACAGATAAACATGTAGTGACTCAGGTTAGCGTGGCAAAGGTGTTTGGCTAATTAGTCTCAAAACTACAAACATAACTGATCCTCCTAAATTTTGTTGATAAAAAAATAGCACCTGATATATTTCAGTTGGGTACTGGATTTTTCAGCCTAATCAGGACTTTGCTGCTGCAAGCCATAACACTAAAATACACCACTCATATAGGATGCCCTCTGTTCTTTACATCTACAGATATCCCTCCACCATCCCAGTGAACTATGACTGCTACAACCATATAAAACCCAGGAATACTAAACTATCACAGCTTTCCTGACTAAGCCAAAGCCATACAGCACTTGGGTGGCACTGACAGTTGGAAAACAAAGACTAGGAACACTGATTTCTGAATTATTTTTCCTGTCTCAAGACAATTCTTGTATGTAATAGAGATCAGGTAAAAGAATGGTAGTGATGCAGATCTGAGTTTGCATATGCTCAGCCAGTTGCTATTGCCATTTTGCTATATTTGCAATAGCAGCTTAAAAAGGGATTGCTTTAAAAAACCCCCAAACCCTAACTGTATTTTGAAACCCAATTGTCATTACTAAAAAGTTTATTCCTTAAAATAATTAATTGTGATACAATTAATATGTAAAATAAATTCTACTTTATTTCAGTTAACAATCCATAGTTATGATGATTTTGTATATTTAAAATATTCTCCATCTCTGATTTAAGAATCCATTGTTTCCAGATTTTTTTACGTAATATTTGTATTTGGCCACTGATTTTTATAATGTTGTCTGGTATTCAGTTTTTCTGTTATCTATAATCATTCAGCAATTTCAATTATAACTGATGGAGTCAGGAAAATTTCACTTTCAACCATATTAGTTCTTCACACTATTTTTCTCTCGACTAATTCTAATTTTAATTAGATTGAACAGCAATTGATTGTACTGATGTACTATGCAATTAATTCCACAGCAATGACTGAGGTTATTTTCTGAGTGACAGCAAAATACCAGAGTACACCAAATTTTACAATAATTATGTACCAGTTCTACTGGAAACAGTGGTCCATCATCTTGTGTACCCAAATGCTGATTTTAAAGTCACACCCGTTTAGATATTTTTTAACCTATTTCCCCTTAGAAAACAAGGATGATTTCATTTGTTAAGTGTAGAGATCATAAGCCCTGTAACATTAAGAAGGAATTTTAAATACTGACTGCACAAAATATCTCAAAATTAAATTTTTATCAGAGGCAGTTGGAGTCTTGGTTTGTTGTGTGCCCATTGTTTTTTGCCTCCCATTATTGTAGATTATGTAGATACAGGAAAAATCATTTAAGTGATCACACTACTTTTAATTCTGGATTGAAAAGTAAATACAGACTACATTTCTGAATTTTCTGAACCAGAAAAAGTCAGATTAGACTATGACCATTGTAGATAATGTTTGATCTGCATGGATTGTACATCTGTCTAGACTGCAGACTAAAACCTTGTGCACTGATCGGTAAGAGTCTGCATTACCCATTCAAACAGGAAATGTTGCATGAAGGTAAAATTCATGCCAGCATATAATAGCAGAAAATGGCTTACACTGTCTGACCTAATTCAGAATCGTCAACCTCAAACATTCAAAAATTCAATCATGACACCAATCATGAAACTAATGTAAAAACCTGATTTAAAAGCACATTGATTTTTCTTTTATCTACAGGTTTCTAAGTTCACAGGGAACAGGCTTCCAGACCTTCCCTGGCAGTCATGAAGGATGAAAACATTGTTTTGAAGGTTGCAGTTTTCACATAATCTTATGCTTCTTGGGATCAGTGCTCTGAGAGATACAAAACATTTTGTGTAACAATTACAATAATTGGCAAAACAGTTTTCAAAGGCAGGCCCTATGATTAGTCACCAGTTATTAGAAAATAATGGGGAAGGCTAATGAGGAGCATTTGTTTCTTTCTCTGCAGTTAACTACAGCATTGTCAGTTTGTGAAACTGACACCGGCCAGACCTGTAAAGGGTGAAGTCAGCTCTTTGATATGAAGTTGATAATTAAGGCTGTAGAGACATAGTAGAGAGCCAAGGAGGAGCTTAAACCCAAGTCAGCCTGATGTCACAGGATTGTTGTGCTGCCTTCACTCACAACCTGCAGCTGCTTTTTCAACCTCTTGGCCCAGCTCAGCACCACCATCCCTCTGCTCCATTTGCTCAGGCTCTTGGGGTGACATGGTCCAATAATGTGTCTATGGATCTGCAGCACATCACTTTGCCACTTTTTCAGACCATGCTGCTGTACCAAGCTGAGATGGGCCAGAAAAGAAGTTCTGTCCAGGCACACAAATGCTGCAAAGTTGTGGCTGTGGGTCTTCAAGGAAGCTGCCATGGAACTTGGCCCATGGAGTTTGAGGGCCCATGGGATGAGCTTCCCTGCATCAGTAAACAAATACATACACTTGGAAAATGTTCCTCCCAAGCAAAAAGAGCACTGGTGCCTGGGCTTATACAACTCACAAATTGGTCCTGCAGCCTACTGGATCTCCAAGTAAGATAACCTCCTCTGTTTCTTTCTGTTGCCTCTCCGTACACATTTTCTCCCCATGACAGTCCTGAGCAAAGTTCATTGTGAGCAATCACATTTTGCTGACATAACCCATGACAGCAGTGGAATGCTATACCTGCACCACTGACTCTGAACTGTTGCACAGCTCTGGCACATGCTGGGGGATTGTGCTCCTCCCTTGAAATGGCTGCACCTCATGGCTGGAAGATGTAATGCACGTGTCTCTGCACTGTGCAGAACAGCCAACTCTGGACAGAATTTGGTATTTAAGTGCAAAATGGAGATTACACAGCAGAGTCAAAACATTTAATAGCAGTATTTTGAATTTCAAAACTGTATGAAAGATCAGTTTTAACCTTTGAATAGAGTTCAAAAGATGTCCCTCAGCACACTTCCACTTTCAAATAAGCAGGAGAATCAAGGGCCCTGACATTTCCAAAGCCCAAAACACTGGTTTGTTTTCCTTACATAAATACTTTGAATCTCAGCAACTGTCTACAAAAGATAACGATAGAATTTGTCATAGTAAAATGTGATCTGCTGATAGATTTAGCTTGCAGTTTTACAGCACCTTTGGGGAGCTTTGGTCCATTGAATAGAAGAATTTGGATGTATTGTGAGCTCTAAGGACACGTTCTTCCCCTCAACGTTTTTCATAAATGTCATTGAAGATGCAGCAGCCATGCAGTAAGTGAGAAAAGCAGCTGCCTTACCGTCAGGCTGAATTAGAATCATAGTGCAAATATACTTAAGTGACTCAGCAGTAACTAAGTGAGTATTTGGAATCTGTTCTCCCCTGGTAGTGGTCATGTAATTCCCCTTCATCTACATGGGAATTGACCATATGTTTTAAGCAGAAACTAAATGTGCAGTGATGCAAACTCGTCGAGAAGATTTTTTCTTGAGAGAAAAGACACTGACAGAAGTTTTCAGTTCTCTTCTGTTATTCTGTTGTTTATTTTAGTAAAATGAGCATTTTTTCCAGGTTAGAGAAAATTAAAAATCACTTTTTCTTCCCCAGAGTGCCCAGGGTATTTTTACTTTTCTATTTGTTAGTGACATAGTATTAACAACCCCACGTGTATAAATGGAGTTTATTAGACTATTGATACCTTTAAAAGGCAGTTTTGAGAACCAGGAGTAGTGGCTTTTGAAAGAGGTTAATCACAGAATCATAGAATAAATTAGGTTTTGGTAAGACTTCTCAGATCATGGAGTCAATCTATATTAAGATTTAGGTATATTTTCACCCCAATGGACTAACACAGAGTGACCAAACATCTTTGCTGTCCACCTCTGAACTGGACAATGTTGTTTTCCAGATTTGCAACTCACCAGTCCCTCTGCCTCACATCTCTGCTAAAATGTCCCCCTGTGGGAGTGGGTATTAGCTCATACTCTAGATAGAGCAGCTGGTGAGAAATTCTGATGCATATGGAGAAAAGATCAGGTATTTGTGCAAAAGGCAGAAGGAGCCACATCTGGGAGGTGGTTGTTGTCTCCTTCCACAAGGGGTGTAAATACACCAGGGTGGTTTGGGTCTGTATGGCTGGGATCCATGCAGTCACATGCTCGTCCTGTGGAAGCCACTGCTCTGCCAGGCAGGTGGTAAAGCACAAGCAGCATCACACTGGGGACAGAAAATGGGTAGTCATGACAAAAGAAAGGTGAAAAAAATATTAAGAATTATAAGCCAAAAGACACACTATTGTTTTCTTGTGCAAGACATGAACATCAAGATGAATTGACTGCCATTATGTAATTGCAAAATAGATCTGTCACACAAACTCTGGGTCTGAGGTTTGCATGTAGCCCTGTATGAAGCAGCAGTATGAGGCATGCTGTTTCTTTGCCAAAGACATAGATACATATTTCTACTACTTACCCAGTTTTTTTCTGTTTTTAGTATATAGTTATGGCCTTAGGCTGGGAAAAATATTCCTGCTCTTCTCTTCGATGTGTATATTTTCTAAGGACAACACCACACTCTTATGCATATGCAAAAGTGCATGCTTTACATATTTACTTTCTTTATACAAAACAGTGTGCCTGCCACATCATGTACTGCTTTCACTTCTGTGCATATTCCCCCAAATTTATCATCTTCTCATATTTAGAATGTAATTCTCACTCAAATCACAAGCAGCCAGCTCTTCTTAATAACAGTTATTCCAGAGATAACAGCTAATTATGACATTTCAAAAGGCATACATTAATATTTCAGTAGGCTCAATGTTTTGAAATACTACTTAGGGCAACATCTTGGTTGTTTTTGCGGGGAAACCTAAGGATGCATTCAGCAAATAGGCAGTTAAAACATCTTTCAACAAACAAACTCTTGCAAACACTTTCTACAGTGTCTTCTGTTCATCATAAGCCACAGTCTGGAAAAAAACCCAGCTTTAATGGATCACTTCTTAATGTAATTAAGTATATTTAACAACAGTATGCTTCAGAGTCCTTAAATTAGTCCTTTGCCTCAAGACAATGTATTCATCCAAATCCCTCCCTAAAACATTCTTATTTTGTAAATCCTATTAGCATTAATCTGCTAAAGTTAGGTATGCTTTATAATTTTTTTTCAGATACCTGGAAAGCTCTGAGAGCTGCTGCTCATTCAGCAGCTTATGGTTCCATACGCTTCTGGAGGTCTAACTTAGCCTGGAAACTTTGAAGGGTTCATGCCACCTTGCCTTGGACATCCTCAACTCAACAGCGCTATAGGGAAAAGAACAAAGTGGAGGATTTATTGTAGGATGGTATTAGCAAGGGTGTGGTAAGAAGGGACAAAACTGAGACCGAAACCTAAGTGTGTGCTATAAATGCAAAGGAGAGAAGGGAAAATTCACCTCTCTTTTATCACTTCCACAGTGCATTTTGTTTCAGAAACAACAGAGACTTTTATCTGAGAGTCCTTGGATGACCGATTCCATTTAAATTCAGACTAAGCCTCTGCAGGCTGGAGTGAGGCCTGACCATGCTGTGAGGCAGAGGCAGCAGGGACCCCAAATATTTTCCAGCTCTAAAAAAGCATGGTCAGATTATTGTTTCAAAAGGAAGATTAGCACCTCTCTGAATTGAAGTCAAATGCATGCACAAAATGCCAGGAAAGGGGTTTTCTGTTCCTCCCTGAGGTGTATGCAAAGTCTTACTTGGAAGAAAGAAGTGGCTGCATTTTCCTTTCAGGTTTATCTCACAGGCACCTGAAAGGCACTTGGGGCTTCCCAAACCATCAATTAAATGCTGTGAGAATTTGTAAAAGTTACCAAGGGGAAGAGGGAGTTATTTGAGGATTTCTACACTGTTTTAAGCAGGAACATGGAAAGATGGTCGAGCACACATTTTTAAATCATCATTTAAGTCTAAAATCTTTGTCCCAGTATCTCACTGCTAGATTAAGCTTGGTCACAGCAAACAAGACAGCAGGGCTGCTGACTTTAGTTTGGATTCAAAAGAATCATGTTGCCTATCCTTGTCTCCCAACACAGGAAACGTCTCCTGAGGAGAACCAGTCAGGCAAACACTCCAGCCTCCTCTCCCTCGAAGCTGCCACGTTGTAAAGGGTTTACAATGCTTGAGAGTGGCTTCAGCCTTCCCCCTTGCCCACCCTGAGGGATGATATTTCCCCACAGCCCAGGGACACTACGAGGGGAGTGTGCCAAGGGGAAAGCATTGGGGCTGGTTGGCTACTCCCACTAGAGATCAGGGCTGCCATGGGGGGCTCCTGTCCTCTGCCTTTCCTGGAGGTCTTTCCCGTAAGTGGAGAGGCACAGTGGCTGGCATGGACTTGACACACACTGGACATACACTCAGCCACGGGGCTCTATTTTGGAATTGGCTTATCCCAGGGACCAGCCTGAAGTTGTGTCAGGGGAGGTTTAGGTTGAGTGTTAGAAAAAGGTTCTTCACCCAGACAGTGGTTGGGCACTGAAACAGGCTCCCCAGGGAAGTGGTCACAGCACCAAGCCTGACACAGCTCAAGAAGCATTTGGGTAACACTCTCAGCACACGGTGGAATTCTCAGTGTGTCCTGTGCTCGGCAAAGAGTTGGACTCGATGATCCTTGTGGGTCCCTTCCAACACAGGATATTCTCTGATTCTGTGGCTCGGGGTGGCTGCCGTGGCCACCACCCTCTGCCGAGGGCACACCACCTACCAATCGCCGCCCGACCCGGCTGATACGCGGGGCGCTGAGGCTGAAACTTCGCCCCGGGCCGGCAGGGAAGCGAAGGGCCGGGAAGCGCTGGGGCTGCAGCCGCCCTGCGGCCAGTGGGCGGCGGCGGCAGCGCCCCGATACCGCGGCTGCAAATTCCCCGGCGGCAGCGGCCCCGCGCCCCGGCCCGTGAAGCCCCCGGCTCGTGAAGCCCGTGGCAGCCCCGGGGCGAACTGCGAGGCGCCCTTCCCCGCTCCGAGGCGCTTCCCCCGGCCCAGCCCCGAAGCAGGAGCGTCCCCTGATTCCCGGCTCCTTCAGCGTTCGCCAGTACTTTTCCCGGGCGCTTCCGCTCCCAGCGGGGCAGCTTCTCCGGGAGCGCCGGGTCTCACGGGGCTGGAAGGAGACCCGAGAGGGGGAGCGGAGGTGTAAGGGCGCTCCTACCGGGCAGGGCCCCCTTTGCCCCGCCCCGCGGTCCCAGAGAGATCCTCCCGCAGAGGGGAGGGAGCCACCCAGGCTGTCCCTGCCCGTCCTTCCTGCGCGGGGGAGCAGCGGCCCTCCCGGCGGGCAAGGGGGAGCCCGGGGAGCTCCTCCCGCGCGATCCCGGCAGCGGCAGCGGCAGGAAGGGCAGGGCGGGGGCGGGGGCTGTGCCTGTGCTGGGGGGGCGGTTCGCGGAGGAGGGGCCGCCGCCGCCGCC